>JAODFW021293593.1:0-23270 GCA_027575235.2 Palythoa mutuki | reverse complement strand
CCAACAAACCCACCCCCAGCCCCACCGACAGGTATGTAAAAAAACTTTCATTTGCACCTTAAAACAAACATAATAGGTTTTCCAGATGTTTTGGTCCGCCAAAGTAATATTTAAGAATTGTAAAACGAAGTCTTTGCTGGAGCTGCCGCCATTTTTTCCCAACAGGACATTTTGTTCTGTCTAACATGACGTGCCTTCCATTCTGTACTGTGCCATTGCTGGCGGCCCCGGGTTGAATCTGATCCTTGAAAAAGCTGTTCTTTGAGCCCGTCAAGTTTCCAGACATTTTCTTTCTTATTTCGAGCCCTGAATGCAGAAATTACTTCAGAAATCATCATTCACATTATAAACTGTGTTTTTATTTACGTTTTACAGCTGTACCGCAACCAGCAACAAACCCACCCCCAGCCCCTCCGACAGGTATGTAAAAAAACTTTCATTTGCACCTTAAAACAAACATAATAGGTTTCCAGATGTTTTAGTCAGCCAAAGTAATATTTAATGTCATATGAAAAATATTATGTAATGTCATACGTAATTTCACAAAATATGTTATATAAAATATGTGATCTAAAATAATATGTAATGCCTTATAAAATGTTATATAAAATCATATATAGTGTCATAAAATATGTCATTTAAAACAATATGTCAATGCAACTCAAAAGTTTAATGTGAATTTGGCAAACTGGAGATCAAGGGAAGTCAATAATTCCTTTCCTACGACTTCTACATATTTTGTTGTACAATTCAACGTGTTATATAAAGGGATGTGGAAGATGTCATTGGTTGTTGCCATTGTCAGTGTAACTGTAAGTGCCTTTGTCACTGTCACAGTTACTGTCCCGACCACTCTCACATTCACTGTCACGATCACTGTCCAGATCACTGTCACATTCACTGTCTCGATCACTGTCACAATCACTGTCACATTCATAGTTACGGTAGTAGTTATAACGGGGTCCGAATTAGCTGTTTTTTGAGGCACAAGTGAGCTGCATTTTATTTATGACTAGGAACTACAGAACAAAAAATGAAATCAGGTATCGCATTTTATCTACGAACTGTGACGTCATTCTTAAACCTATCTATGTATTCGCCTGACATGTGCCATGAAACGACTAATTCGGTCCCTGGTATACTTTTCGAAGTTAATATCAAACTCAATTTCAGTCATATTCACAACAGGGACAGTCGCATTCCCTATCACAGTCATACGCGCTTTTTTTTAAAACAACAACTTTATAAGAACAACAAGCTCAAATTTGCCAAAATCTGAGGCTTGATATAAACTAGGAAAGTTTTTGTGGTAGAAAATTAACTAAAAATTAGCGATACAGCATAAAACATAAAAAGATTCACTGTAAAGACTGCTCAATAAACAATGAAGGTAGTTCGCCTCAAAATTCAGCCGTATACCATACACGTGTGGTGCAAGGCGTTTCATTTTCCAATACCTTGTTTTATTTTTTTTTTCTTCAATAAAAACCGCTCACAGAAATAAGAACAAATTGAGGCTGAAATCGCCAAAAAATTAAGAACAATAGGCCTCGGCAAAATTTACTGATTCTTATAAAAAAAGCGTGTATATAAAAGTATTTTGCGTCAAAATTTAAACTGTGGATTGAAGGTCAATGATAGCACTACTTACCATCTTCAGCTGTCGAGAAAGTTTTCTTGTCAGTAAATGGTCCCCTTCCAACCCTGGTATTGGCTCGAATCCAGACAAAGTATTTGGTAAACTTCTTAAGGCTGTGTATTACAAAACTTGTTTTTGCACCATCCACGGTCACATACTGAGGCTTGTTACCTTTGGCCTTATATTTGATGATGTAATCAGTTATAATTCCATTACGATGCTCAAGAGGGGGCGGATCCCACGTGATTTCCAAACTAGTGGAATCTTTACTTTGCCCACGCACATTCTTCGGAGAGTCGCTTGGAGCTGTAATAGAGAATAAACTATAAAGTTGAGGGCAATTTCCACTGCTATTGCGAGATTGTCCAAAACCGAGAGGACCCTAGTCTTAAGTGTGTTTGTTTGTGTGTTATTGGTAAGTCGAGAGCCTACGTTTTTATGAAGAAACACAAGCTATAAATGAGGAAACAAAAACTCTGAGTTGCCAGTTTTAAATAAACTGAAGAACATCTTTAAGTTAAACTGGAGAATCGGGCCCTATTCTTAAATTACGAATCACAGTACACTCTGCTTGTAAAAAAATTCTTCCCATACCTTGCACTACAGCCGAGGAATAATTTTTGAAAGCAGCAATAGATAGCTTGCTTGGAGGACGCCATCTTGAAAGCTCTTCGGTATCGCGTGACGTCATTGCGCGGCCAGTGTTGTGAAAATTAAATAGTGTGTCCTGTTTGTCCTGTTTGTCCTGTTAGTGTTTAGCTTTGCTTCTTCCTACAGGATTTTCCGGATAGGAAAACTGCCAGCAGCACTTCAACTGTCAGTAATATGTTAGTGTTTATAACACCGGCGGCGCCATGATGTCACAAGGTTCATAAGAATTTTCAGTATGGCGGTGTCCAAGCCAGCTGTTTATCGTTGCTCAGTTCAAGAAATATTTGTGATGAAAGTTAAGTGTACTGCGAACTTTGATACAAGAACAGGTCACAAAAAATAGTTGTTCTTTAAGGAACACAAAAGGTTAATAACCTATTGAAGGAAAAATAGAAAACAAAAACATGGGTAAATGGATTTTTCGTTTAAAATAAAAAATTTATAAAAGTTTATCGTCTAAGTTGCAGCACTGCTTTTACTTCTCAAATGTACAAATACATTTCATTTTAACTACAAAATTTCAGAAAAAAGCGCACAGAAAATTACTCTAACAATGCTCAGTAATATGACGTATCAAAAAGATTGCATTGCAAATTCCAAACTTGAAAGATTGGCAAAGAAAAGTGGATAAATGAATGTAATGATTAATCATTTACAAATTCAATTTTACCGTCTTCTTGAGTTTGTGCAATGACCGAGAATGATACGGGACCCACTCCTTTATCCGACTTTGCCGCCACGCCTATCTTGTAGAAAGTAAAGGGCCTCAGTCCCATAATGGTTTTTGAGAATGTATCAATGGCAGCAACATTTGTATCCATGTCTTGCGATGTCTTATTGTAATATATTTCATAGCCAAATATGCCATCCCCGCTGTGCAGCGGTTGTTGCCAATTCACACGAATGGCTGTCGATGACGTCACCTGAACACTGACGTTTGTGGGTTGACTGGGAACTAAAGTAAAAAATAAAACAGAAGTGAGCAAAAAGAGACTACCCTATACATCCGTGTGTACATAGCAAAGATACTTCTGGAAATAATTACAACAACTAAACGACTGAAAGTACCTCCTTTCTGGGTCTTGACAGCCACCCAATCAGAACTTGGACCGTTTCCTGCTTTATTGTAAGCCAATATTTTAATATAATACGTTGTTTTGCCCAAGAGATGTTGAACAACGGTCTTGTTTTCGGCTGTAACCCAGAAGCGCCATCTTCTTGGGTCGTCCTTCATGTCAAGAGTATAGTAAAGCCGGTATCCTTGGATATTACCATTGGGTTTCCTTGGCGGTGCCCACTCTGCACTAAAGGATGTATCTGAAGCGCCTCTTGCAATTATATTGTATGGAGGAGATTCCGGTGCTATTAAAGGACAAAACAACTGTATTAGGAAGGAAGATTCTTCAAAAGTTAGAGCGTTTCATTCGCTATCGGTCCAGCAAGAAAGAGAGATTTGTTTAGCAAGTGAATGTAACAATGTTTCTACACTAAACTATTATGTATGTAGTTGTTATTAAGTGTATTATATTTAAATGTGATTGTAAATAAAAGATCAATAAAAATATTTTTGTTTCTTAATTTATAACGATTTGATATGCAACTTTTAATAACTATATATTGAGAAAAAATTAACTAAAAAACTGAGATAATCAACACTGAAACAAAAATTTCACAAAATCACGGCATTTGAGCTAAACCTGGAATTGCTTGAATATTTCAGAGTTTTAGAATGGACAAACTTTGGAAGATTGGAGCAACATTTACCGGAAGGCGGAAAATAAATAGGAGGAAGAGGGAAGGACGTATATAATGTCAAATACCTTTCTCTGATGTAGTATACTCGGCCATAGGACTTGCTTTGCTTGATCCCAAGTCATTCAGAGCAAAAACTCTAAACTTGTACGTTTCATACGGCTGTAACTTGTCAATTGTGTATGACATGCGCCCTCGGATATTGATCTCAAACCAAACGGCATTGCCTTTCTTCTTATAGTCCAACTTGTATGAAACAACCCTAGGACCGCCGCTACGCTGCCATTCAACTGTGATTGCGTGTGGTGAGATTCTGGTGGCCAATGGTTTGGTTGGTGAAAACGGAATGGCTGCAAAAAACAAAAATAAAATTTAATGAAGGTCTGTTCAAGGTCGTTGCTTAACCAACTTCATCTGGTGTGCGACACACGATAGATAAAAAAAAAAACTTGACGCATTAGACCCATTTCACGCTTAGCGTTACACAAGGAAATATTTGATTTATTCAAAAGAGGAATTTATTATCATGTTCGTCACATCTGTATCAGTAAAACTGCCACTTTTTAGAGATATAGTCCCAAAGTTAGCAAAGAAATTAATTTTTAAATCTGAACAATTTTACAGAGAAATGTATGGTGAAAGGACATTGTATGCCCTGCAAACCTCGTTATCATGCTAAACACGTACATTTTGTTGCAAAAATTCCACAAAAACATTTAGCCTCAAAAATTCATATCTTCGCCCATTTTAGGCCACTCTCATCGAAACTTTGCACTATTACTATTATTGATGTGCAAAATTTGATGATGAATTCAGATTTTTGAAAAGTGGAATATTTTACGATGTAACGCTCGCGTGAGCAGAGCCTATTCCCGTTTTTGTTGAAACAAAGACCAATTGGAATTGTTTGTAAACTGATCTAAAAATAATCATCAATTATAACTAATGAGAAAATCTTTGTATAATTGTTTTAAATCCTCTGTTTTTATTACAAAACTTTGCTGTGATCTGACTTTACCTCTGACGTTAATGTATGCTGCAGCATGAATTTGCCCCACGTGGTTGAAGGCCGTACAAGTGTACCAGGCTGAAGTCTTGATATTATTTATGGAAAGACTGAGGTCTGAATTTCCCAGAATCCTTTCCCTTTCTCTCTTCCATATTAGTGTGGGCTTGGGTGATCCACTGGCCGAGCATTTTAGCAACACATCGGTCTCTGGGTCGACCGTCTTGTTCGTTGGTTTAACTACGAACCTGAGTGGTATCCTTAACTCTTGAAACAAGAAACAGAAATTTATAATAAAACAAAAGCTAAGATTAAGAATGAAAAGCGACCATTTCAGAAACTTTTTGACAAAGCGGTTTAATCTGTTCCTCCTCGTTATCATCGTTATCATCATCATCATCATCATCATCATCATCATCAATTTAATCAAAGTTAATTTTGATGATTACTTTCACCCATCATTCATTCACCAAAATCACATATCATCCATTAACCATCAACCATAATAATCCTTTACAGCTCTTATAAATAATTATGTGGAGCAATCAAAATTATCGCTAATAATAATAATATAATAATAATAATAATAATAATAATAACAGTAATAATAATAATAATCGCTTGACCTGTTTGCGTTTAAACATTACTAAAAAATTTAACTAAATTAATGCAAAAAAGCTGTTTAAGTGATGATCCGCGTAAGAACTAGGGAAATAACAATAGGTCAGCGGCAATTTGCTTTAGACCAATTTGCCCACAGTGGTTTTTCTCTAAACTTGGCCAAAATGCGGTACAACGGGCAGTGATGCTTGACTGCTTTAAAAAGACTGGTCACTCCGGTTTTTTTTAAGTTTTTTCCAAAATAAACGCTAGACCAATCAAATTCGTCGAATTAATCGAAATTTTTCAATTAGATTTTATATGTTTTTAACTGAAATCTTGCTCCCTTGTTCTTCCTTGGATCATTACTTGAATTATTTATAACCAACGTCTTACCTTAAATGAATTCACATAAAACTGCGTAATTAAAGGAGGACCATTAACAAACCGATAAGCAACAGACAGATAACATGAACAATCCTTTCCTTACCTCGAGCAAACACCCTGAACGGACGAGAGTAGACGGTGCCCTTGTTATTTGTAGCAACACACTCGTACTTCCCCATATCCGCCTTACTTAGCTGGTTAATCTGAAGTCCGTCCGACAAAGTTGTATATCTTGAGCCTGTTACGTCCAGCGGTAATGCATCCTTGGTCCAAGAGAATGTAGGTTGGGGAGAGCCAGTTACAGTACATATCAGTTTCAAGGGGTTACCCACTGTTTCGACGGCTATCCTTGAACGCCTTGTGATGCGAGGAAAGCCAGCTGGTGTGTTACTTGCTGAAAAATAAAATATAGCCGTCTTTAGCCAATGAGCTTTTGTTTGAAGCAGTAGTTCAGCTGCACGCCTTTTATTTTACTCCCATTCTTTTCTAAAAGATACAAAGAATTTACTTCAGATACAGACGACGCCCTAGCTTCGCATTTGATAGCAGATCTTTGGTTTTATTGTATTCACGTTTTAATATAAAAACTCTGTTCTGTTTGTTGTAGTTACCCTGACAATCCTACATTCATTTATTCAATGTAAACAGAATGTAAAGAAGGTACCACGTCGCATAGATTGAGTTCTCACGGTCGGCTCATTGTCTGTGCGGAGTTATAAGTATTACATAAGGAAGTCAGAAGGGTTTCTTGATTTCGATTTGATCATTACAAACTCTTATAACTCCACAACGAAAGAGTTGGGTTGCCTATGGGAACTGGATTTACTCGACGCGGAGCTGCACTTTGTTTGCATTATACATAAATAAAGCTTGTGACATTGAACGCTTTACTTATAGCATACCGAGCAGAGTTTTTATGCGAAAGCTTAAATATGACAAAGTTAAAAACAGAAATAAAGACCTGCTCAGTCAAATCATACATCAAACGTGTTGATTTTTGTTTCAAGGACAGAAGGATAAATGTTAGTGCGCATCTCAGTGATGGCAGAATTCATTTAGTAACTAAAGTCAGTAAAGAGAATAATCAAGAGAAACGTTTTCAGTACTTGTTTTGATCAGAATCACAGATTTTCATGAAATTGAAGGGCCTTTGATCATGATCTTCTTGTGCAGCCCGCTATTCTAGTTTAATAATAAAAAGAAAGGAGAAAACTTCAAAACATTTTGTATCTTGAAAGTTTGTGGATGAAGCGACTTTATTTTCAATACTATCGACTTATTATGCACCTTTGCTCTTGTTTACATTATTTAATCCATTTCTTAAAAAACACCAAAAATCTCTCTATAATCCATTTAAACCATCTTCTCGATACCTAATACAACGGCTATTTTATAAACATTACTATTATACTGGCACTATGTTAAAGGTAAAGCTAAAGTTCTTGTCTTTTGCTTATTTAGCAAATTTTGACAATCGGGGTAAAAGTGAATCAAATTACCATTAAAAAATATGGATCCAGTCACAAGAACAAATATTGATACAACGAAAACGGGTCGTTTGAAAGAAAAAAAAAGAACAAAAGTTTACCGATATTTGTTTTTCACACTAAATACATTACATCAAGGAGCTTTGTTTTTGGTTTCATTTCGCTCTGGGACCAACGCAGCGATACACTTTATTTTTTTATCTTTTAAAAACAAAACCACTTGTTTTCCATATCATTTTCGGCAAAAAACGCAAAGCGTGTGAAACATCAAAATCCAAATGAATCCACTACTATTACTAATTAACATACTCTCACTTTCATTTTGGAAAATGTTTTTTTTTTAATTGTTATTGCTCATTTCTTTTATTTTGTATCAAAATTGAGTTATTGCCCCGGGAGTCAGTTTGGCGTAGCGGTTACCATTCATTTCACGCTTCCCACCTCTACGTTACGTGGATCGAATCTCAAATTCGTGAGCTGAGATTTGTCGATCTCTACGTGACTTCGTGTGTTTTTTCCGGGTCCTCTATCCCAGACGCTGTACTCCCAGGTAACGCACGGTCTGTATAGCGGAAACATCAAAATGCTTTCAGTCCGACTTTGTTGTGTTGCACTGCCTTACTACTTTAGGCAGTAATGAGCGCGAGTCTTTTTTTTCTTTATTCTTTGAATTGTAATAACTTACACAAACGACGGCAGAAGGTACGAGTTCAGTATCGGGTTCTTTTGCAGAGTTTCAAAATGAGATTTAAAAAGGGACATTCAAACCACTGTATCACGGAAAAATGTATAGAAATCAAGACAGTTTATCGACATTTGGTTAGTTTCCAGTCGAGTTCTTTCAGTGAAAAATTCCAGCACGTTTGAACTCCAAATGCCGACACATTATAAATACATATTTCCAGGGCTTGTTTCACCACAATAATCTGGTTTGAATCAATTTAGGTGTATGGTGTAGGAGTGGGATGTGGTTACTAGGTTACTGTTTCATTTGAGCGGCTGCTGTCCATCTGTTTTGCAGTTCAGTTTTTAATGAGTTTTTAAATGAGTCCTGATAAGAATTCTTAAAAATAGTGCGACATAAACTTCCTTCCAGATTCTTTCATCGCGGAAGAGCATCCATGAGTTAAAAGTGTAGTATAAGAGTTGAAAAGACCACTGAGCATCAAATGTCACGTCGCACACACACAAAGTATGTATTGATAAGATACGGCCAACTGTGACATTGAAGTTAAGTCGACTGCCACTTTCTTTGATTTTGTACATTCAAATTCAACTTATTACTATATTATGAAATTAATTGGTCTAATTTCTACAGAATACACTATGAAAATCATAATATTTTTGATAATATTTGAACAGCAGGGAGATCTTAAAAACAAAACAACATATATTTTGTTTTCAAATTAATCTATAAAAAGATGATACAATGTATAAAAATTTTTTTTTTTCGATGAAGAAAAACAGAGGATGCAACCCGCAGAGTAATTAGTCTGGCCTAAACAAAAGCTTCATATGACGCCCAAAATGGTTTCGACCTCACTGAAGTAAACAATAAATAGCATGAACAAATTGCATTCAAACCAGAAGAAATTTGATTATTTTGTTTTTATTGTACAATACCCTTTATAGCTGTGGGGTCAACCGAACGATATCAAAACTTGTGGTGAAAAAAAAAACGACAGTGAACATTAACACACGTCACGTACTGACCAGCTGAGTATGGTTTACCTGGAATTGTTTCATTCTTAAATTTTAAAATGCTAACTTCTTTTTTATAACGACTACAAAATAATTGACAATCAGGTTTTATCAAATTGTTTCAGATACTTCTCACGATTACACTGTTAAGTCTAGAATCCAATGTGAGAAGTAAGATTAACGCAGTTCGCGCGCTTATCATCAAGAACACATTTACTCTTGAACTGTGACAAGTAAAACAGATAGGAAGCCCCGAAGTCACTCGAAAGGCTCAGTAGCTGGGTGATAAAAAAGCTTGTATCATGGTTATACGGGTGGTACAGTATATTATTAACTCCAGGTTGATTAAATTTATCTGATTCGCTGTGAGCACGGTTGGAGAGAAGCCAATGCTCGAAACGTCACGGCCCATGCCTATACATTCTCTTTTTACTACTCTTAAAATACAACTCGCGGCGAACATTCGACTTTGCCCGCCACAGCACGACTTGATTAAATCATCACCATTTGTCTTACTCGCCAGTCCATGCAATTAGGAGGGTTTTTTTCATCAATTGTAAGTTTAAAAAAAAATGAATAAAAAAAATTGCATGTATTTCAGCTGGGCCCGGCAGTGCGTCGCACATGACAAACTTCCAAGCTTAAGTGCGGCTGTGCCTTTCCCGATAAAGAGTGAAATTTCATAATACAATAATATAATTGTACTGTGAAACACAAACATTTTCGTGGACATATCGGTATTTATTTCAGAAAAAGTTGCGATATAATTAGAAGGTCCAGTACATCGTAAAATGTTCTCTTAATCCTAAGCGTGATCGATATGCAGTGATGTAGAGCTAGAGAAAGTGTAGCATTCAAAGTTTGGATCAGGGAGGAGGGAAAAGCAAAAGTTTTGGGTTGTCTTTCAATTTTGTAATTTTGCGTGCCTGCCCTAGACTGCAGTGATATAAATATGGATTAGATCATCTACAGATTTGACATTTAAGACCTTACAGGAATTTTCGCTCTAGCCTCTCATTTTTAAGCTCACGAAGTCTATAGAACAGAACCCGGACATACAAAAAACTTTAAGCTCTTTTAAGCCACTTTCTAAATTCCTAAACTACAAATTCAAAAAGTGATTTTTTACAACTTTCTCCTCCCAAACTGTCACTAGTTTTTGCCAAATACTATACAATTACATATTTCAAATTCTAAAATATGTTGGCGGTGCAAGGAATTTCGATTATTTTCAACAAAAGTTTTTTTTGGGCAAGATTTCTATTTTCTTCACGGTGCGGCATCATAAATTATATAGGTTTAATGTTTTCCACAACTATTAGAGTTCTAGGTTTTCTTCCAGATGCCAGAGAAAAAACACGAATTTTCATACATTTGTTTAACCATCGAGTTGGTAACCGCAAAACTATAAGAGCAATATCCGTACACAGGAAATGTGACGAAAAACAAACTTCAAATACCATGTTCGCGTGACTGCATCCCTATATTTCAACAACGTGCATTGTCGACTTTAGCGAAGTTTTACTACACTTCGCGCAACAAGTAATTCTATTTCTTATTTTAAAACATTTGAAATGACAAAATGTGAAATTTCAAAGCTTTTAAAACATGTGTTACCAATAATATTCGTTATTAGATCTTTGCGTAGGTTTATGAGTGGCTAGATTATCAGCCAAGATATAAGTTTGGCAAGTGTCATATTGGTTCAGTTTATTTAAAAAAATATCTAGTATATTTTTAAAATAACTCTTGTCAGCGTGAGACAATTTTACTTTGAGGCAAAACTAATTCTAAACAAAATTCTGAGTAACTCATTAGTAACTTGACTGTCTACACACTTTCATAATCTCGAATTTAAAGCGCATTTCATATAATTATAAGCTCTGTGAATACGCCAATATCATATGGTATTTAATGTGTCATTATCTGACAGTTACGTTTTGACCACTCCAAGTTATTTTTAAAGAGATTAATTTTAAGAAAAAACAAATATAATTTTTGGTTTCAAGCCAGTTTTAAGGAGGAATTCTGGTTAAATGCTACATTTTGACGGCTTTTAGCGTTACTTTTGATGATATCACCGTACCTACTTTGAAATTTTGAAAATCCTCAATTACATTCACAGACTGAATGCAAAGGAAGCATCTTGAATATTTTCAGATTTATTGGATTGGATTTAGATGTTAGGTTTAAGGGGGGAGATTAGTAGTCTTAAAGAGAAATTTGAGTTATGGGATTTTAAGAGAAGTTAAAAAAATAATTTTGAAATTAATATTTGATAGGAAATCGCCAAACCGTCGCCAAACCAAAGCTGCACTTGCGCATGGTCAGGAGGGACGGTTTGGCGCTTATCTTGAAAAATTTCCCTTTTCTAATCTCCTTCTCAAATCTTTCACTATCCACCAAAATTTTAACCGTAATGCCCCCTTAAACATTATCTAGTGATTGCTTCAAGTTCATAGGCAGCCACAAAACAAACCCGCCTACCTTTGTACACTCTGAGGTGGGCACTGGCAGAGACAGGGGGGTCAACGCCATTATTAGCCTCACATTTGTAGGTTACTTGGTGTCTGTCTTGATTTAAGGAACGAATTTTAATCATACGTCCATCTGGCAAGGTGTATTGACGAATTCTTGGGTCTGTTATTGCACTGTTGTTTTGGAACCACGTTAATCTTGCAGGAGGGTTCCCACGGACCTTACAAAAGATTGCCATGCCGCTTCTCTCCACCCCTGTGGGGGACTTTGGCGTGATAGTGACCGTTGGGGCTGTGTACAAAAACGACTAAATGAGAACTATTTTTAAAAAAACTATATATAAATTTAAAAAATATTACAATAAGAGACGAAAAGAAAGATAAATAATTAAAAGAAACTTTGGATAACATTATCGATCACAAACAATGAAAAATAAAGCAACTTAAATAAAAAAAAAATATATAAAACGGGATACACGCTTTTTTTAAGAACAACTTTATTATAATTTTTAAGAACGACGAGGCTCAAATTTGCCAAAATTTAAGAACAGTTTAAGAACAAGCTAAGGCTGAGGCTTGATAACTAGGAAAGTTTTTGTTGCAGAAAATTGACCAAAATTTAGCAATACAGCATAAAACTTAAAAAGATTCACTATAGTGCAGACTGCTACACAAATACTGAAGGAACGCCTCTAAATTAAGTCGTACAACACATGTGTGGTGCAAGGCGTTTCATTTTCCAGTACCTTGTTTTATTTTGTTTGTTGCTTTTTCTTTCATTAAAAACCGCTCACAGAGAACAAATTAAGAACATATTGAGGCTGAAATCGACAAAAAATTAAGAACAATGAGGCTGGGCAAAATTTAATGGCTCTTATAAAAAAGCGTGTACTTTGAAGAATTGTCGGATACATCAAATTTCAATGTCTGAATATGCGAAGAACAATAGCCTCCACGCGCAAATCAACTGATTGACAGACCTCGACCTGTGGAGCACAGCCACGAGGCAGTCCCATGGTGGAAAAATCAAACTACATAAACATAAAAAAATGCGCTTTATCAAAATTAATACAAATGATTTCAGCCAGTCTTCGGGACATAATACGAGATAAGACACACGAATTGAGAAAGATAAATAAAGCAATTTACTTGAGTGATTCTGCCAACTTTGAATTCGCCGACAACGCACTTTTTCTAACGCCCTAATCCTTCTTAACAAAATGATAAATCTACTTAACTTTAATGGTCAGGTAAAGAGTATCATTATAATTAGTTGGGTAAGATTGCGAAATAACGTTTTCTAACTAAATAACATTAGGAAAAGTATCGGGAGAAGGCAGAAAAAGAAACAACAGATTCAAGCAAAAACGAAAATTGAACACAACTCATTTTGGATGAGTTTGCTTTTGTATATTTACGATGTTGTTTTTGGGAAGATGTTAATCTAATTTTAAATCCACGGGCGGCACACACCAAAGGCGCTTTTATCATCACTGCTAAAATATTTGGCCGTGGCAAAATAAGCCGGTAACGGTAAATTGACCTAAATATTTATTCATTTCTTAAATATAATTATTTTTTAATATTGGGTTGTGTGTTTTTACTTTTGTAAATATTAAACATCAATATGGACAATTTGCTTTTGAAGGTACGTTTAATTTGAGTTCCAGTGAATGGAAAATCTTGAGAGATACAGATTTTTCAATCGTTTTAGTTGTATTAGAAAACACTTTAAGAAAGTGTTTGCTAATTGCACCTTTAGCTTCTTATTTGTTCAAGAATTTATCAGAAGCGCATGCCATTTAAACCACCACACCTAGACACATTTACATCGTTATTTTTATCCATATATAAATATTGTAAAAGCCATCAAGTTAAGATATCCAGGAAACAAGACCAAATTCGAAAACTCTGCTGATTAAAAAAGTTCCTCAATGTCTACTCAATCAAACGATACTTGTAAGGTTCAGTTCATATAAGGATATCGGGCCAACATTCTAATTCAGTGCAGATATTTGATATCTATATATTTAACATATATTATTATAAGGAAAAAAGGAACTTCAAATGGAATTTTATTTTAATTAAAGTTTGATAGAGGCTGCAAAAAAGGAGAAATTAAACCAACCAAAAAACCTTGAAATGGAATTTTTTCAGCGTGTTTTAATCGATTAATGGTAAACAAAAACACCATAGGTGTTGCCGCAAAGCTTGTATTGTTGGAACAAAATTGCTTTTATAGTTCAGAAATGATACTATAAGGGGTTCTCACTGTCGAATATCAATGTTACCGGACTTAAATATTTTTTAAAATAGCTCTATTTTTAAAATAACATCACTTACTATCGCATGTGCATTGGGGATGTATTTCATCAATTGCGCGTTATTTAATTTAGAATAGGAACTGACCCTCACTCAAATGTGTCACAACTCCTGAACTCGGCGTGGTCGTTTTAAAAAAAAAACATGACTTAACCGAATGAAAACAACTTGAAAGGTTTACATGATTCTAATTAACTATGTTTTGCAGAGGTCACTAAAGTAAAGATGCACTGAAAATAGCAATATGATGAAACTATTAATTGAAGAGATACAAATGAGTAAGACACTAGGTTTATATTTGTCCCGCTATGGTTATCAGTTAACCGCAACTGAGTACTTAAAATTTTTGTAAATAGAGGCAAGTGTTTAGCTTCACTCGTCGTCTCGCTCAGTCCCTCGTTCCGCTGGGCGTGCAGGTACTAGGTCAAGGGGAAACATCAAGCGCATTATTTATAAACTGCAGATGTTAACTAAGTCAAAAGTATGCGCATTAATTATTTCACAGGCTATCAGCATGTTCACAAGCGGAAAAGGCTCCTAATTGTCCCCCTATCATTAAGTTCGACGTTTGATTGTGATGCTATCGGGAAATTGCGCCGACATTTGGCACCCGTTTGGTGAAAGCAACTAGCCAATTACTTTTAAAGCTGCAATTTGTCCGCGTGTTTTTATCTATAAATCTTTTAAAATTCTACCCAATTCGTTAGGTTGAATTGTATTCAATACTTTTTAAAAGTTATAATATTTAATTAGATTTAACTCATTTAAAAAAAACCGGTTTCTCATAAAAATTATAAAAAAATTACCCTCCTTTAAATTTAAAAAATGACCATTTTAGATTATAATCATTCAAATCACAACTACCCAAGAAAGATACGTCAAAAGGTTTCGGTATTTTTTTCTTGAGCTCGTTTATACAATTCTAAAAAATCTTAAAAAGTGACGTTTTCTTGTTTACATATTTTAGGAATTATATAGTGGGTTTTTGAAAAACATTTGCAAAAAATTAAGTTAGTATTTTTTTTCCTAAATTTAAAAATAAAATTAAAAGTTGGCCACAGACTGCAACTTACAGTTACAATAGATTTTAATTCATAGCGCAACTTAATCGAAAAAAAAAACCGATTGTATCAAGATTTCTGGCAAGCACAGCTAGCAGCCGCAGAACTTTCTAGTTTTACAGAATCTGGGTACAATCTTCCAATATGCTTTGAATCGATCAACGAGCATTTAATTGACGGCTCCACTGCAGTATTTACTTTGTTAATCCACAGGCATAACAGTTCGCCAGTGGAGATGTCAAACACAAAACCACCACACAACATAATTTTACAAAGAAAGCATTGTTTTAGACGATAATATATTGAGCAATTATTTCTTTCTGAGTCTTTTTGTGGGCAGATAAATAATTCATAGGCCTAATGAAGTATCAAAGACAAAGATGGACAAATTCGCTCATCACTTCAAACGAAACAGGAGATGAACAGATTAATGAAGTATCAAATAATAAAATAAAAAGCAGTAAATCCTAACAAACCCTTGCCTAGCCTTGTTCTAATGTATCTACTTAAATAAGTTCTTGACAAAGAGAATCTAAGGTCATAGCATAAAACTCGCAGACCACAAGAAATTCAATCTATATGGCCCACTGCAGATTGTATACGCATGGTTATCTACAGTCTGCTGTTTATGAACCTTCTGGCACAACAGGAAGCATTTGATTTTGAAATGAACAATATAAAACCTTAAAGAAAAAAGTGAAAAACATATATATTTGTAAAAACAGCCTTTATTGAGAAAACATATTAGTTTTTGTATATGAAACTGCGTTTGCCTACAAAACACAACCAGATATGTTTTGTCAATGGGGTTCGTGATCCGAGATTAAATTCAAATTGCCCAAGGCCCACGTAGCTGACACAAACTGTTTTAAAAAGGTCTTTTTCCGTTAGGCACTATTCACTTCGACTTAGCGTTTTTAACTGTCTGGCTGTTACCGAATGTTTCCCTGTTCACTTTCTGATGTTATTAAAAACTGACTTGCAGTTGTACATTTGCACAATCGCTGCGAATGTGTTATCTGATGACTTCGTCACGACTAAATTACTCGACAAACCGCTAAGAATTGTCTTACGACAAACAACAAGCCGCAGAACCACGGCAAACAAAGCAAGAAAAAAATTTAATTCGTAATTTTACTCTACTTTTTTTTACAAAGATTCTAATACAGGGACTACAAAGTTCAGCTTTCATGCCCATTGTTTGTGCCACCAGCTACGAGTTCACGCGAAGATGACACCGACCAAATCCATTTGCCGTTTTCGTCTCTCTTCACTGACGAGTTTTCAACAACCTTGACCCAATACAAACCGAAAGTCGAATACAAAAATTTCCTATACTAGTTGCTGTGTGTTTGACCGAAGAAACTGTCATAAAGACATTCAAAACTTGCAAGCTTCTCGTTTCCCTTTAAAATGACTTCACACCCGCACTGGTAGCGCGGACAAAGTCAAAAGTACAATATACAATAAATTTGATGGGCAGTCTTGAATTACACTCGCTGCTCTTCGCCATTCCAACAATATTATAACCGTTTCTCTTTTTACTGAGAAATAAAATTAGAAGTCAAAATGTACAATTATGTATGTTGTGTGATCAGAACTTAAATTAGGCACAAGTGAAATAGGCCGACTCACATACGGCCGCACTTGGCCACCGGTTTGAAATCTAAACCTTACTAAAATGGCCATTGTGCCATGCAACGAGTTTATTGGACTAGTAATCTAGAACGGTAATCAAAAACAAAGTCATAGCTCTGTATTCCACTCTCCAGTAGCTAAGTACCACGAGAGAATATGGGCCTTATATTTACGCTACGATCAGACAGTCAGTGTTTACAGCCACTAACCGTTTTTGGAAACTCACATGTTCAATTAACAAATGCATTTCACAAACGAAAACGTGAAACTCTGAACAAGTGTTAATTCACTTCCAGATCTTAGGTTTAAAATCACAGAAGTGCGATACAAAATGTTTTTCAGGGGAGAGAGAACAAAATTTTATGAGATGTTAACCAAACCATTAAGAATTGTAGGAAGTTTTGAGTGCCGAACAACGGAAGTGATCGTAAAAGATTTACCATTCTAAGTAAACACATTTTAACTCTACTAACCTGCTTGGTAGCTCGTCGTCACACAATTGAACAGACACAAAGTCAAAAGGGAAAAACCCGAAAGAAATTGACGATTCATCCTTTTAAACTGTTGTCAGTTTCTTTGTAGTTAATGGTTGCAGATTTCAAGCGTCCTCCCTCGAGACGCTTCTAAAGTTTGAGGCGTAAGTCGTATCTTGCCTTCAAGTCCTGAGAAATAAGTTTTGACAAGATGTCGATTAATAACAATACATGTCAGATCTACAAGCTGACTAATGTCCAGATTTTTTCTCCATAGTCTGCTTTGTCGATTACTGATCAGCCATATTCTCAACGTTTTAAAACTATTCTACGGTCCGTGTGTAAACGAGCTCACTTGTTAACTAGGCTGTAAATTTTCACAATTGCAAGCACGTGACTGAGAACCCAATCAGATTGTAACGTAGCAACGTGTTAAGGGTGATTGACGCGCGTTGACAACCATCTTTTCTTCAACAATGTGATACTTGATGGAAAACAATGAGATTCCTGGCGCGCCAAAAGATTATGCAGGTCATTGTGTCAGACTTAGCAATACAAACAATTAGTTGCAGTGAATGACTTTTCTCGCCCAAATTAACTGCAGAGTTGTTTGCGAGGGGTATTGATTCATTATCCACTGGGATTTGTAATGCGGTTGCTAATTTTCGATGGCTGTGAAAAAAACAACTCCTTCAGACTGCACGAAATTTGTTACGATTTATCCGACTGAGAAAACAGTTTTAATCTAAAAACACATTAGAAATAACGTGATACTTACTGCAAATCGAAGTGTTACTCAGTTCTTACTTGGCTTCTCAATCTGCTAAAGAAATATGAAGGCATTAGCATAGAAATGATTGTTTTTGTAAAGGCAACTAATGTTTTCCAAGAGGTGGGCCCTCTTTTGTTTCGTTAACGGAAAAGGTGCCTGCTTTTATAGACTTAGATATGATATTTTCGAAGTTGAGAACTAACATCATTATTTTACAAGTCTTATAATTGAAAAAACCTTTACAAAAGATCGAGAGACAAGAAAATATTGCCCGATCCCGCATTTTAGACTTCGGTTGTGTTTAATGAACAACCGGGCTCACTGGCGTATCACATTATATCTTTATAATGTCAAGTCTGAGTCATTTCTTTATGTCGTTATTCTTATTCGTAGTTTAAACGAAGTGTTATTCAGTATGATTTAATACGTCTAACCTGACTCAGTGCTGTGAAATTGATCCACCCTGAATGTACATGGGCTTCTCAAAAGACAAACGTTATTTTCTAAATGAGAAATATTATCGAAATCAAAACATAGTTTCAGTCTCTAGAGAATTAACTCTTCGACGTCATTGTTGTAACACAAATTTTCAAGCCACTTTTCAGACGTCAAAAATCTTTGCAGCTCCGATGTCGGGACAGAAACATTTACGTCACAAAAATCTTTACATATCTCTAACTGTCAAACTATAACTGTGGCCAGGGATATAAAACTTAATTCCAAATTACTTTTACGTTGGTATTCAAAAGCTTTATTGTTTGGTTGTGTTTACACTGGCTAAGGCTTCACATCATCTAAAGCTTACGCTTCCTTTGAAAGCCAACTGTCAATCGCAAATTTGACTGACGGTTAGAAGAAGAAATTGAGTTTTTAATGTATTATGACTCATTGAATTTATGCCTTCAAGGAAGTCGATCCAAGGCGGTGAATCTATAGTTGCACAATTACTCTTCTACGCCAAACACTTATTTCTTTTTTATCACTAGCTTGATATAGGCTTATGTGCTCTGATCGACTATGGAACGGAAAAAAAAACACAGTAATGACAACCTGTTCTTTTGTTAGTGTATTCCAAAATGATGAAACAGAAACGGAAATCATAAATGAAAACAAAAATAGAAGAAAGCATATATTTTTCACAGTTTAAATGGCTTTGTTCATCTAACACGCCATTTACATTTTTGTATTGACTTTATTCGCTCTCTCGACCTCTGCCAGTTGACTCAGGGCTCAGTTATTCCACTTGCATATTTTCTTTTGATCTTTAGTTGCATGTCATTCGGGTTTCCAAGGCAATCTCTCTTGGTTAACACTCAATCCTGAAGTCAATGAGCTGAATACAACTTGGCTTAAGGAAAGAAAGTGGGCGTCATTTTCTCAGTAATGTAATTCAAAAAACGTATATCTTAAAAATTATTCTTAGTCAAGCGATCAAACACCTTACAATCTCCCAGCCCAGAGAAAGAAAACAATACTGAAAAACAGTGGAGGCTTGTTTGAACAAATAAATCTCATCTGTGACAAAAGATATGCTTCGTTTACATAAAATAAAAGGCGGAGAAATGAAAAAATATTGAATATACTAAATATGCTTCCGGTGAATGATATGTACGACCATTTTTATTACATTTATATGGCTTTATGTGAAGGAAATCCATTACTCTTCAGATAGGTTCATTAAGTTTACTGCTTAACTGGTAACGAAAGCACATTTTATATTTTATGACCATTTCATTTGTCCTCTGTGCATTGTTTTGTTGTTTTGTTTATAATAGCTGCCAGTTTAAGAGTTGTACATTGCTCTTGTTTTTACTAGAAGATGAATACTATATCATTAAAAGCAACCACCTTTTCACTACGTAGATTTAAAAAATCTATTTATTTTGCCTACAGGAAATGACCTTCAGTAAAAATATAGAGATGACAATGGCATAAATTCACGCCCTCGCGTGCTCCATAAACAAGCTGTATTCATCTACCTCCCAGTTAAGGCGAGAAAATACGTTAATTTTCGAGAGTAAATTTAAAAGCCTCAACAATAGGGCCAAACACAAAACCGCGCTTCCGTTTGTCCACATGGGGTACCTATTCGGTCACCAAAGAAACAAAAAAGGCTAAAGTTCTATAAGAAATTAACGGGTATAAAACTGTTCGATTCAGGAAGCAAACTGATCAAGTCGTCATGAAGTCAGTTTTTCGCAACCGGAACTTGCACCGCCCATTAATAAAATGATAGCTGGTCAAAATGAACTCATGAACAATATAGAATGCAGTTCCATTAAGGTAATCATTTTTCAACACTTTTCCATGAATGAATATGTAAAAGTCAACGTCTATATATGACCATAAGGCTAAATCTAACGAGCCATTAAACATTAGTTGAATATAGAATGGGTGGCGCAGTTACTTTATCATCAGGATTTCAATTTTGACTGACGTGTACGCTTTCAGTTTCATAAGCTTTGAAAAACAAAGTCACTGCCAAAGTTGTTGTAGTTTATGTAGTGAAATAACCAAAGCAGATTTACACTTTTTTTATTAAGAACCAGTAAAATCTTGCCCAGGCGAGCAATGTTCTTATTTTTTTCAATAATTTGAGGCTCAAAATGTTCTTATTTTGTTCTTAACTGCAATAAATTGTTTGTGGTTTGAAAATCGATTTTAAAGGCCTTCCAGTGTTTATGTGTGCCCAGCTTTTACATACATGTAAAAGTTTGTGTATTTTACAGCAGATGACGGTGTAATTGTAATTGTTAGAGTTGGAGTATACTTGTATTAAGTAACGAAATATATTTAATGTGTGATGCTCTGTGTGATGGCTGCTTGCCACGCTCAGTTTGCTATTTTTTTTCTTTTTTTAAATTTTTTTAAAATTTTCATTTCAGTCTCAAATTGTTCTTAATTTGTTCTTATTTTTCGGGCGATTTGAGCCTCACTGTTCTTATTAAGTATGTTCTTAATAAAAAAAAGTGTATGCCTCACTCTTGTTGCTTCACATATGCCTCTCTCTTGTTGTTTCACATATGCCTCATAGTTGGTGTTATTTAGTTGATCTGAGCCTTATGTCGAAGGCGAAACACTCCAGTAGTATTTGGCCACACTTGCATTTCAGAAAAAAATTGGGCCCCGGGAATCCTCACGCGTTAACCAACTCAACTAATCGTGTGAAACT
Organism: Palythoa mutuki; assembly: GCA_027575235.2. NCBI lineage: Eukaryota > Metazoa > Cnidaria > Anthozoa > Zoantharia > Sphenopidae > Palythoa > Palythoa mutuki. Next base: position 2,132 of record JAODFW021293593.1, on the reverse strand, counting down.
GCTACTTTGCCAGCGCGGTGGTCCCTGATGGTGTAGCATGGCATATGCCAATTTTTTCTGACAACTGCTTAATGTAAACAAAAGTCCACCTATATTTGTTTAATTTATATAATAGCAAATTGACAATGATCGTTTAACTTATAAACGTTCCCAGCATAGCCTTTAGATATACCTCGTATAAAACTGATGATTTTTTAAAAATATTTTGTAGATGATTGTTTGAAATAACGTTGCTAAGTTGGTAGCAACATTTCGGATGAGCCTCCAGGTATATTGTGAAGAAAATGTACGTGTGATTGCACCACGCATAATAGTTATTAAAGGTAATCGTACGACTTCGATTTGCGATCGAGTTTCAATTTGGATGAAATGTCAGAGAGAAGTATCAAAATTGCATGAACAATTTGAGCTTTTAGAAAAACACACGAGTGTCACATACCAGCACAAGTTTTTGCAGAGCTTGTTTTGTATCCAGTTCTGCAACCGCAAGTGTAACCACCATCGTAATTAGTGCACAGCTGCTGGCATCCACCGTTATTAGTAGCACAACACTCGCATATATCTGGAAAAATAGATAGGTAGAGAAAAGTAGCACTTAATCAAAGTCATACTTCAAATATTCCAAAGCAAAATACTCAGGTGCTAGTTAAAACAAGCGCCAACAAAGTATAAAACATATATCTATTTAACAATTTATTGGATATAGATAGACGCTTTTAGCCAGGGTAATTTCTTCAGTAATTTTACAAATAAGCCACCGTTATCAACGGAAGCCCTAAATCATCAATGGAAGCCCTAGTTTATATCATTTTTAGCAAAAAATTCATCCATCCATATAATCTGATCTCAATTCATCACTCCATCCTTCCTTCCTTCCTTTTTTCTTTCTTTCTTTCTTTCTTTCTTTCTTTCTTTCTTTCTTTCTTTCTTTCTTTCTTTCTTTCTTTCTTTCCTTCCTTCCTTCCTTCCTTCCTTCCTTTATTCCTTCGTCCCTTCTTACCTTTCTTCCATCCTTCCTCCCCTCCTTCCTTCCCTTCTTTCTTCGAGGTTTAGTCAATTTCAATGTGACTGCAAGCCTTCGTTTTTTGGACAATCCAGTTTTCCTCTCTTGGTAAAAACCGACTCCTAGCTAATTACAACTGAATGTAATATGCTATAGGAGCAGGTTATCAATTTGGAACCACGTCCTCTCACCATATCTCTGACACTGCCAGCCACTTCCTAAGCTTTTTGTGACAAACTTCCACCCCAGAGCTTATTGTACAGATACCCTGGTGGCAGGCCTATAGCAACTGTCATTAAAAAAGAGTGAGCTGAATTCCAACGTAATCTTAAATGCAGAATACTATTGATGATTAGATAACCATGTTAATAAAAGGACTAACCCTGATAAGAGGATAATTTGTATAATCATAGCACACAGCCTGGCTGTTCAAGTCTTTGGTTCCAAAACGAATATCTGACTGTCGCTCTGATAGCTCGTATCAACAGGTAAAAGACAAGACAGAGCCTCCAAAGATAGAATCAGACTTTGACCAGTCCATTATCTTGAACAACATTCGTGCTATTCTTGAAGCACCAAGTATGAATAACCCTGACAGTGTGTTTCTGTTCAACCTTGGGGTTCATTTTCCAATCTCAATTACATTCGAAACTTATCAAACGCTTGTAGACAGCGTCATCCAGTTGTTAAAGGAAAGACACTATGGAGGCGATTTGAAGTACAAGGCAATGCCAGTATGGAAGACAACAACAGTAATTGAGAAGGAAAAAGTGACACGTCAACCTTGGCCTGCGAGACCTCTCAATTTCACGATGTTTAGATTTCTAACAACTCAGGTAGGACATGGATCTAAGCTAGTCGTTATAAAGCGTAAGGATGCTAATGAAGAACCACGAAGGGCGCACTTACAACGTAGCCCTGAAGTTAGGAAACTAGAGCTCTAAAAACTATAAAATATGCCGTACTCCCCTATTATTATAATTACTAGTAGTAATCATAGATTAAAAAAGTGCGTTCGAGTATTGGTAAGTTGGAATAGTAATTTCTGAAGTTTTTGCATTGAGAAGGCATGGTTTATTTTTGTTGAAGCAGACACCCTATTTTAGGTCGCTGGTAAAGTTATTGTAAG
>JAODFW021292573.1:0-14998 GCA_027575235.2 Palythoa mutuki | reverse complement strand
CAATTAACGGGTTTTTATTCGGATTTACAAAGTTTTCTTGGTTTTGCAAATTGCTAGAAATGTGCTCCAAAATGGCCGCTGAAAGCCCTTTCAGAGGAGCAAAACCAAGATGGTCGTCTCAGCGCTAAAATACAAATAGGATTAACCTAAAGAATATATTTTTGTGAATCACTTATCTAGACCATTTATCTGAGAAAGTTCGAGGAATTTCATTTTTTCTCGTCTAAATGACGATAGTCGAAATCTAGAGGGGGGCTCTAAATATTTCACTTAGTTTGCCATGAACACTGGATCACTTCTTTCAAAACTGTACCGGCATTAAACGTTAATAGATCATACAATTTCGCGCCAAAATTAAAATATGTTGCTTTGCTTTTTGTAACATTTTGGTATAACGAGATCGCAGTTTATATTTGAAGTTAGAATGTTTCTGAATTCATACAGTACGTCGCTTTCTTTATTATTTATTATGGCTGTCATATTTCACGAAAATTCAAGTGGTCATTTTAAAGGCCGATCTTTTGCAGATGTTACCAAGCAATTGCCATTTCAAGATCAATTCTCACCTTCTTCTCTGTGCCCAGCAATACTCAGATGTGTGTTGCTGAAACTAGAGCAACCACTCCTTCCTCAACGAATAGCAGTGATAGTGAGCAATCGTCAGGTGTGAGTGGAGCAACCAATGGTTATTAAAGTACTTATGATAACTTAATTAGGTGGGAAGAAGCCCATGTTTAGTTCCTGATTGCAAGCTGCAAAAAGTTTAAACAATTATTCAAGAGAAAAAAGACTAAGAATCTCCTCTTTGATAGCCTTTGAGTTCAACAAAAACCGTAAGGAAAAGGTTACAGGAGATCAGTGTTTACGGAAGTTGGGAAAGCTAGTCAGTCAACAAGAAGAAGATCACAACAAAGTTAAGAAAAATTACCACAACAAAGTTACAGGAAATGATCACAAGGACTAGAGGTTTTTTGACGACATATCTGAATGTCTTGAAAAGGATATAACAGTAAACACATCCTTTACTATGAAAAGTTCAGTACGCTGTCCCACAAGGGCAAATCAAAACAATCAACCAAAATCGAATCACCAAAATTAGAACCGAATCTCAACAGTTGAAATCGAATCACCAAAATCAAAACTCAATCACCAAAATCAAAACTCAATCACCAAAACCAAAACCCAATCACCAAAATCAAAACATAATCACAAAATCAAAACCCAATCACCAAAATCAAAACTGAACCACAAACCACCGGTAACCACTGTGACCTCTAATTACAACTGGGGCATGGTTTATGCCGACTGAGGATTTGTCCAAGTCGCCATGTTGGGACCACCATGTTTTGTAAGTTTTTCGTACGTGGGTCTGCCCCAGTTATAAGTTCTGAGCTGGATGTGGAAAAGAAACCGCTAATACAACACTAGTAGATGGCATGTCAAATATACGGGTGACACCAGTAGAAAACACGTCGCCTGCTCCTTGGGCACAATTGAGAAATCCTTGTCATCCTGTTTCTACCTTCAAAGTGCTCTCATCCAAAAAGAACAAAGAACGACAAGCCTTTCCTCATCACAAGCCTAGGAGAAATACTTACATGTAGGTGATGGTTACAATCAGCATAGGAATCGACTTCTAGTGCTGATTGAAAAATGATCAGAAAGAGCTGCAAATCTATTTGGAAACTCGCTAATACATTAGTTTTGAGCCCATCAAAAAAAAAAACTCATTTCTATATTTTTGAATTTTTTACAGCCGATTCCCAAATAAAATGTTACAAAATGTCCCTAGGCCTAAAAAGGCACTTACATTTTTGGGGTTTTTCTAACTTTTGGATAAAAGGAGGGTATCTCAGAGTACTTTTCACGTGCATGCATTATCTCCTGATTATCGTCGTTTTCGGTTATCGAGTTTTGCCGAAGCAAAAAAACAACATAGTGTTATAATGCTCACAGACGACTTGCAGCAGCTAACGAAATTGAAACTAAAATAGCCAAAATTTTGAGAACAATTGGCTCTAAAGACACCAGGTTTGAACAAACAAGCTAATTTTTTACTGTGAGTAGTAATCAATATATACTTTGCTGATACAAAATTCTGAGTTGGTGTAACCAATTGTATTATTAAAGATATTATTTTTGTCGTCTTCATTGGCGCTATGATTTTCAAATGTTACAAAATATCCCTGTCGATATGTTTTTCTAGTTTTACTGAAACAATTTAACACAAACTGGTCTCAATCTTGTAAATATTGATGCTATGATAATATTCTTTTTTTAATGTTAATTAATCTCATTAATTTGAGCAACAATTGGTTTAGTGGTGACGGCGGCGCCATAAACAACTTCGCTCATAATTTTTTACTGTTGTGCACAGATATACATCATCATCATCATCATCATCGGTTCTTTTTGATTATCGTGCAGTATGTACTTCCCTCCAGGACAATCTCGGTCGTCCAGGACCGTAACGACCCTCAACCACCAATTCACTGGCATACTTAATTGCCCCTGTGGATCGGGCGACGTGCCCAAACCATCTGAGACGACGCTCTCTCAACACTACTTCAAGGTCGAGTAGCCCGACCTTATCCAGCAGGTCCCTAGATCGTACCCTGGACACTTCACTTGGCTTGACATGGCACAGCAACCTAATCATGGCTCTGTCGTTCCTCTGTAGGCGAGACAAACTAGACTTGGACAAGGGCCAAGTCTCACTGGCATGGAGCATGGAACTGCGCATGCAAGTGTTGTAAATGTGACCGCGAGTTTTAGGTGTCAGGTGGTGTGTTGTCAGTACTGGCATAAGCTCCCGGAATTTTTTCCATGCCGTCTTGACCCTTGTGGTGGTCGCCAAGTCGCATCCTCCTCCTGCAGACAGCATGTCCCCTAGGTAGCAGAATGAGTCGACAACTTCTAGCTCCTCGTTGTCAATCTTTACTTTCTCCAATGGTCTTACATCGATTGCACGAGCTGTGCCTAGGCAGCGTGAGCATCTGAAGTCACGGTCTGCTACAAGCCGCCGTAGGCCACTGCATCTCTTGTGTACCCACATTCTGCAACCCTCACAGTAGATGCTGTTGATTCCCACACCTTTGTAGCACACCCCGCAAGGGTATTTGCCAGACTTTCGGAGTGTATCAAGCCCTTTCCCGCAAACCATAACTTTTGTTTTCTTTGCATTCACACGCAGGCCTTTCTCCTCCATGCCCTTCTTCCAAGTTTGAAATCTTTTAATACATATATCTAAAGAGTCGGCAATAACTGCCAGGTTGTCTGCATACAGGTCCTCCCAGGGAGCGCCCACACGGAACTCTCTTGAAAGAGCCTCCAGTACTATGATGAAAAGTAATGGGCTTAGCAACGAATCTAGACGGACGCCGACCCGAGTCTCGAATTCTCCATTAAAACCATCACCAATGCGGACTCGGCTTTGAGCGTTTTAGTACATCCCTTTTGTACGAGTCTATAACGGTGTGAATGCTACAACCGTACACTCACACTATGCTTTGAACACTGCATCGCTTCCTTGGAGATCACTACTACAACGTTCAGTTTCACAGCCACACAGTCGCCAGAGGATTGCTCAACCAGATATTATAATATGGGATGAAGCGAGTATGACCAGTGGCCGTGTTTTTGAGATCGCAAACGCAATTCATTATGCTCTGTTTGAAGATGAAAATGCTAGCATGAAAAAGTTCAAGTCATTTTGCGTTAAGCAAATCATCATAACCGGGGAATCTTTACAACTTTGACCTGTGCCAAGTGTTTTTGATAGCGGACGGTTTATTTTAGAGTCAAGTGTATTTAAAGAGGAGATAACATACTGCTTCCAACTTACGACAATATCTCGCCACAACAGTAATGAACTTTATCTGCTCGCGGCCCTCAAAGAGATCTGGTTAGGACGTTGTAGCAGCCAAATACTTAAGTTTTTGAAGAGTCTTAAAAGACCACTGCCTTACGAACTTGGGGCTGACGCGATCCATATTTATTTCCGTCGAATTCCAGCGCTTCTACATAATATCAAAGTTCTACTGGAAATGCCCGGTGAAATGCTTGCCAGGACAATGGTGATACTTTAAAATTAATTGTCCAGCAAACAAATGCCTGCTACTTAAACCACAATGTAAAGTCATGCTCGTGTGGAATTTATCTGAAAAAATTAAGAATGGATCCCGTGGGGTATTGAAACGAGTGGCTAATGGAGACCTTTATGTTGAATTTTCTGGGGTTGGAGAGGTGAACATCAGGAAACAAGTCTGGCACAAGAATGACGAAACGGGTCGATCAGTTGGTACACGGGTGCAGTTTCCTCTTATCTCTGCATATGCAATAACGTGTCACAAATCGCAGGGGATTACTCTGGACAGTGCTGTTGTGCATTTTTCCTCAGAATTTGTTTCTGGACTAACATATGTGGCACTATCTAGAGTCCGTTGTGCAGCAGCTGTGCAGCTTCTTAACTTTGATCCTACGTACCAAACTAGTACCACCACCACCAGAGGTGATGAATGTCTGTGATTCATCCTTGGTCATGGACCATACAAAAACTGACCTGTCATGCTGTAGGGACAAAATTTTTGGATGGCAAGCATTTCAATATATTTGACGATTTTATAAGAGAGGAACAAGATAAAGATCTTTTCTTAGGGGAACCTAGCCCAGATAAAAATGGGAGAATACCCTTGGTGTGTTCATTTTTTGAAACACCTACATCTAACCATGACAGTGATTCAGATAATTCAATTGTATTTTTGCCTGTAAATTCTTTAGACAACATGTATGTTTCCCTAATGAGGGATGAGAATAAAGAAATGTCTGCGATGCCTGCCACTATAGGTGTGGGCCGGCATGTAAAGGTCAACCAAAGCCCTGACCCCAAGACTGTTTTTGCAAAGGAGAAAAATAGTGTTTGTGATCAGCTACTTTCACATCCAGACCGCCTAAATACTCTTACAAAAATATTTTAGCTAAGAATATTTAATATAATTGAGGGTTATCTTGTGGAGAACTTTGAAGAACTTCTCATTACTAGAAAGGACTTTACAAAAGCAACCCATAGCCAATATCTTGAAGTGGGTCGACCCAACATAGCAGAGGACATGATGGCTCTTTTTGTTTCCACCAACATCACAAGTGCACAACGCTCACTTTGTGCTTCACTTTTTGAGGGTCTTTTCCAGGATTTTATTAATGTACTATGTGAAAAAGTGTCCAGCCATCACAACACAGAGACAATAAGTACTGTTAATGACTTGACGCCTGAAGGTCAATCAAAGATCAGGCATGTGGCTGGTTGGGCGGTGCGGAGATGTTTAGATGGGACCCGCAAATATATAAGGGTCAACATGTTTTCTTCGATTAAGAAGACCCACCAAGAGGTTATGCGAAAACAATGCAAGCTAGAACTGATTGAAGAAAATTCGGTTGTCCCATTCGAGCGCCTAAAGGAAACCACAGCCTTTCCTGATACCTTAAAAGTAACAGAGAATCTCTTACATGTCCCTGACACTGTTTTTCTCTTTGTAAAAGAAATGGAAGGTGTAAGGATACAAGTGCTAAAAGTGGCACGCATCAACATGGTGGACGACAAAAGCTCAGTTGTTGACCTGGCCCTGACAACAATATTGGATGACCAAGACCTTGCACAAAAATGGTTGCTTTGTTTTCCTGGATTACCGCAGTCAAAGGTATAAAAAAATGAAATTTAAAATATAATAAAATTATTATTGTATAAATATCAATGAAATACCATATAAAAACAGGCCTTTCGTAGCAGCACTTGTGACAGCGGCGCCTTTGTCAAATTCATTGGTGTTTATATAATATGTTTATTATATATATATATATATCATTTTATTATATATATATATATATATATATCATTTTATAGATTGTTGTTTGCTTCACTTACTTGTGAAATATTCTTAAGAGTGACTGTCAGAGAAAACCAGGCAATATTGAAAAATCTCGAAAGATGGGGGTCAGCAGATTCTCATCATATTTTTGCTGTGAGATACCCTTACCCAACTGACATTCAAGGTAACATTTTTTTTTCAGTTGCTTTAATTGGTTTTGAAATGACCACCCCCCTGGATTTATCCCCATTATGACCCTGAATTCGACTGATTTTCGACTAACTTTAACACCTCGCAACTTCAAAGCCGCTGCAAGCTAAACTATAATTTCTTGGTAAGTTACAATATGACCCTTACACAAACGAATGCATACTAGAATCATCGTTGTGAAAGTTTCGTTTAATATTAATAGCTTTGTCAAGACAGCAAGAATTCTGACATTGTGAAATACTGCAAAAGTAGACATTTTAAGGCGAATGTTTCTCAACCGCTCGGGTCGATATGGATAAGCTACTGTTTGCAGTGAACTCACCTAATACTGGCTTACAATTTCCACGAGTCGTAAAATTGGGCCAGCAATATTTAAATTTTTGAAAGCTCTTTCTTTCTAGCAGTTTCGTCGCCATCGACACTTTCACATCGCCAAATTCTGTTTGTGCTTCCCGACACTTTTTCCTGTTTATATTCTTCTATACCCTGTTACAAACACTACTGGAATATTGTGTAACCATTGTTGTCGAAATTACTCATTTCAGACCACTGAAAGCGATGCCTTGTACATCAAAGGACGATTTAAAACTGTGCATCAAGTGATTCTTCAGGAAGAAGTTTGGACGTGTCGATCTCTCTGTACCTCAAATAAGACTACAGTCTGTTCCCATTATCTAGGGTCGCAGCTTGTATGTTGCCGTTAGCTCATTTTCCTTTTTTATAAACTTTCAGAAATATCTGCTGCAGTATTAAACTGATAAATATGTCCTGCCATGTTGAAGTTAGTAAACACTAAGGCTTTGTAACCTAGCAAAAATCACGGCAACTTCTGACGATGGACTGGGAACTATTTTTTGTGGTGTTCAGGTTCTTTTAATCGTCATACTAAAATATTAAATTCGATAATGATTTACTTTTATTTGTCTATTATTCATTACTTTTTAGTAATTATTTCTAACGTTTTTCAATTGCCCTCTTGTGGGAGCCAGGGCTGAAAGAAGCAAGAGACTGAAATTCGACCAAACTCACTGAAGCTATAGCGGTTTTTTCGCAACTCGACTTCTATTCTCGAAAATGCTGTCTGTCAATGATAAACAACAGGAGAATTTGTAAGACCTTTTAAAATCGGAGTTTAATGTCAACTTCAGTGGCACTCAAGAGAAATGACAACGGGATGTGCTTAGTCCCTAAACTCAAGCATGTCACTTTAAATTATTATCCGAACACAAGGAGTGAAGGACTCTCCAAATTCAGGGAAAACACAATCATGTCAACCTCCTTAAGTCAAACTGGCTATAATAGAGGGAGAAGGTGATATTACATTATAGTCAAGCCTTTCCCTAGTGCATCTTTATCAGACATGGAAGATTTTATTAAACCTCTAACTAGACGGTCTCCGGATAAGTTGATATTGTACGCAGGAACAAACGATTTGAAAACTTCTTCGCCACACTCCAGTTGCAGACGCTATTGTTAACCTCGTCACACATGTTAAAGAAGATTCTCCTAATACTAGTGTTGGTGTTTCTGCTCTGCTGACAAGGAAAGACAGTCCAGATCTCAAAACTAAAGTAAGTCCAGGTAAACAATACCTTAAAGGAACTCTGTCTTAGGAATAAGATTCCCTTCTTAGATAATGCTAACATTAGTGAAACGCACTTGAACCTCAAAGGGTTACACTTAAATAAGTTCGGGAGCATAGCTCTCGCAGATAACATGAAATCTTTTTCTAGTCGTATCACTCATTGACATTTTGTGCCGTGTGAAGAAGTCGGAGAAGGCTCTCCATCGTAGTTCTATAAATTAGCACGGTGTATATAGGTAATGACTATATTTTTATTGGATCCCACTTACAGTTTTATATTTTTTTGTCCTAAATTAAAGTAGATTAGTTCGCACTACAGATTTGTGACAGCGCTGCTGCCAAGTAATGTGACTTTACTAGTTATCCCTCAACAATCACTCTGAAAGATAGCCCTTCATTTTATTTAAGAATTTTATTATCCACTCTTCCCTTAAACATCGAAATCAAATAAACGAAAAACGCCACTGTCAGCAACATTAACACAGTGTTTCGGTTTTAGCTTATTAAAACCGAACTGGAATTTCTATTAATGTTGTTTTGTTTTGTTTTGAAAGCCGTTTTAGGTAAGAAAGTAACTGCAACCGGTCTGACAAATTATTGGTGCCTTCAATCCTTTTACTAACGTAACCCGCCCTTACATCGGTACATCAGGAAGGCACATGGAAATGGGACGAAAGTGAATAGATCATTGCTGTACGCTGGCTTCTAATCGACTACTTATTTTATACTTTTTCGTTGGTATACTGGTCAACCACAAAAGTAACAACCCTCGTTACTTTTGAGTTTAGCACCCCTTGACTGATCTTACACTTTAACCAATGTAAGCCAACAAATAGTTCATCGTTCACAAATACAAATACAAAAAAAACTGCGTTTGTTAAGTAACCGTCAGGTTTTTCATATCGCCAGCCTATAATGCATTTACTGGAATAGCTGCGTACACGCAGCTCTAATATATAAGCACATAAGCCAAGGGACTTTCAACAACGAGGCCGTCCAAGCTGGCGATAGTAGTACAGAACAATAGTAAATACAATAACCGCACTTTGGACTGCATTGAGCTGAGTAGCTGTACTCAGTTGTCGATAAAAACAGAACGTGAAACTGAGACCTTATTAGTGTTCTGGGGACTACGAGGACGATTTCTCGCTTTCTCTTTACCTTAAAAAGGAGAATTTTAAAACGTTTTCTGTTCGCAAAGCTTATCGTGGAGAAAATAAAACCCTAATGAACCGAATAAAGAAGTAAAGAGCAAATCAGAAATATCTTTTCCTGAGCCGTCCTCGTTGCTAAGGTTCCTGTACGTTTTGCTAAGTTATGCCCTCGTATATTTAAACTCCATTGCACACACCCTTGGGGAATTCACTCAGGACAGGAGCAAGATGCAACTAAATCGGCTATTGGCTTTACAAATGTCTTTTTTCTTTGTGTAGAACCAATATGTGGTTCTATTGCAAAGTACTCGCAGATTTCTTTGAGTTCAGCCAGTTTTAACTTGCTTAGCTTGCCTTGTTTAACCAGATTGCAAAGGTTTTGGTGCTGGTACATTATTGGGTGATTTATATTCACCGATGCAAAGACTTCGTTCCTCATCTGCGTACGTATCAGGCGCTCTTCTAACGCTACTGCGTCATCTTCGTTTAATGGCAGTTCATTTTTTCTCTGCCTCGAGGAAAGGCGGGAGAAAAAATTTTGTACTTGTTGTGGAGTTCTCCATTCCTCGGGAAGAAAGAATAGAGTGCCATCTTCACATCTAAGATTAAGCATCTCTCTCGCAACTTTGCATGGATCCGCTTTGTGCCCTGTCTGAACACCACGATTAAATTTTTCCTCAAGAAAATTTGGCTTTCTCTGTCATTCGAACTGGTTTCTTGGGTGACTTGAGAGCCCAACCTTTCTCAGCCACAGTCCCGTTAGTCTCTACTGTTCCTGCAGGAATTGTTACATGGGCTGCTGATGGTCCAAGCTCAGTGACTCGATCAGCCCAAGCCCTGCGTATTCTGTCATATGTCGTCTCTCTCTCCAGCTCATGCCTATGTCTTCCAACTGTCATATGCTGCTCCATTGCCTCCTCCGTAGAAAACGTCAGCACACAGCTTGGCTCGTCACACGGAAAAATATCTGCACTGGATTTTGGTCTGGCTCCAACAGAGATTGTGCCTCTGCTTTGCTGAGACGTGAATGGCTGCAATATATCAAGCTTTAAATTTTCATTCCCTACTGGCCCAGAGTTGCTGTACCTTTGCAATTTTCCTTCACCAATACCATATGCACGCCAGCTTCTTATCCCATCCGCCTCGAATACGAAATTATACAGTAAACTAATTCCGGCCCATTTCTTCTCGCTATCAGGACTTACGGAGCTCACGTCAGCAACACAAACCCGGCAGCCCTTTACCCCATCGTGTGAGTGTAGAGCCTCCATGATTTCAGATGCTGTAACGACATCATGATTTTCATTTACATAGCGCCGAATATGTTGCTTCATTGAAGCGATTTTCCTGTCGCAGATTCCCTTGCCACTTTGCGTTTCAGTAAAGTTGTATGATTCAACTGCAATTCCTGTTCGCTGACTCAACGACTTCATAGAGAACAGGTTTAGCGGGTTGTGATAACATCCAGCATTATCCAATTGGAGGTGGGCCTTCCTGATGACTGGCTTTTCCGCTTTGATGGTTTTCAATACGTGCTCTAAAACTGATACCACAGCCACTTTGTCTTGTGTGCAGTCGTCAAACACATGCACAAAACTCTGCACGCTTGGATGACCATCGGGTTCTTTCTGTATTACACATGTCACATGCCAGCTACGCCCACGCTTGCCAAAAAAATCGGTCATCGCTTCTCTGTAGTACATGGGCAAAAGTTTCATCGCCCAGTCTACAACGATCAGTACAGATGAACTATCCATTGATGCAAGCGTTGTTTGCATAGCACGTTCCTGATTGAGGGTACGAACAATGTGAGCTTTCCACAACATAACTGCATCAGCAGCTACGCCCCATTTAAAATGCTGCTGAGCTCTTTGATCCTCGGTGAGGCTTGCATCGGACGGCATAATTGTTTTCAATCTCTTCTAGTATGGTGCGAATTTCTTGGCACCGCTCACAAATTAGGTTGTGCTCGTGCTGACACTGTTGATAATACTCCTCATTGTGGCTGTCACTTAGAGCATGGGTCACACAGTGATCTGCGCATCTATCACTCATACCCAGGTGCGCCTTATAATCTGACTTGAGGTATCTCTTAGATGAGTCTATTGATTCTCGTGCTTCTTTTTTCCACTCACTACTTGCATGTACTATTTCAGCAAGGCTGTCTTGAGCTTGGGAACCTTCTGTTGTTATGTAGTAGAGACCCTGCAGACTCTTCTGTTGGGAGGCTGCGCACACCTCTAAGATACGAAAGAGCATTCTTTCACTTGCTGGCTTGAATCCCGATGTTTCGCAGCACCTCTGGTACTGACGAATAATTCGTGATGGAATAACAGTACGTACAGCTGCAAGAATAATGATATCTTCACCTGAATCGAGCCTTAGTTTCTTTGTTCCGAATGCAACATCTTGTAAATATGCAGGCTGCGAAATAAAATCTAAAAAATGGTCTGTCTGTACTGGATCTAGTCTTGTTCTGTAGATTGGCTTTCGATCCACTTGTTGGCCTGCACCAACGGACGCTGCATGAGATCGTGCTTGATCAATTCTCCATTTTGTCAAGCCCTTAATCATAGTGGTTAACTGTTGCTTTGAAAACTCGCCTGCAAACAACGATAATATCTGCCGTTTAGTTTGCCAATTTGCAGCCTGCTCGTAAGCCGAAACCAGATTTCGAACAGCTGGATCAAGGATGGGTTCTGTGGAGCGGCTGTCACAAACACGCTCAACTACAAGCTTTTCCAGAAGATTTTTCCATAGTTGTTGCTCTTAACCAGGACAAATTACTGATCAAGTTTCTTTTACAACTTCCTTCGCCTTCCGTATATAATAATTTTGTTGCGATTCTGTTATGTCAGAAAATGGTGCATTCAAGGTGGAGCAAATCGGCTTGAAGCTACCATTTGTTAACTGTAACATTGCATGGTTGAGAATATCCCGACGTTCTCGTTGCTGTTCCATTTCATCCATCCATAGACATCTATCTTTTTCCTGATCTTCATCACTGTCACACTGCGACATCTCTTCCGATATTTCTTCCTCAGATTCATGCTCTTCAGTGATCTGAACGGTTAAAATTCCGCTTATAATTTGATCGACATCCTCATTTGATGTCAAAGCGGTTCCCTTCTAAATGACCGAGCTTTCTACAAACTGAAGAAATTCAAGATAGATTCCGTAAGGAAAACGTTTTAAGGAAGCCTAAATGCATATTTTCAAATATTATGATACTTGAAATGAGACATGTTTGAAAGAGTTAACTGATAAAGGAGTAGCTCCTCTCTGCGACATTTATAGTTTACAGTGTACAAGGAACCAGAATTGAAGTTGTCTAGGTCTAAATTCATTATGAACTTTCGGGAGATAAAATTAACCCTATGTTACAAGAACATTTTGGTCTTCGATTTTTATTAATACTAAAAGAATACTAAAAATTGTTGCCTTAAAATGTTCATTGCGTTTTATATCATATAAGACAAAGACGGGTTCGGAAAAAACCTAAGGAGGATTCCAAACTTGTATGTTGACGTATTACTCAACAGCGGAACACAACTAGAGCTAATTTTGTTCCTCATTTTCAGGAACCATGAGCTCGGGAAGGGCGGAGTCCGGAAGGGGAGCGGCCGTTGGGTGGTGTCCAAGATTCCCCCCCCCCTCCCCCAAATAAATTATTTGAAACTTTGCCAAAACTATATCACAGCATCTTAAAAATCCGATACGATGCCTTTATTGAAATCAAAATCAATTCTTCGCATGTTGTATTTTCTGTTCACAGCGCACATTTTACAGTTTATGAGTCGTCCTTCTCTTTATTGTTGTTGGACACAGTGTTACCTACTCTTCGGTACCAAATTAACGGGGGGAAGGGTCCTAACAAACGGGGGGGTTCGAAAAATATTTGAAAACTTAATAAGCGGAGGGAAAGGTCTTAATAAATTGGGGGCATTGACAAATCTAAAAAAATTATTCATTGTACAGTGCACCATTATAGGCATGATTAAAACACAACTATTTCAGGTCTGAGAATTTTTGTTTTAGGTCTTTATTTTTTAATTCATTTTATCTAGGGAAAAAACTGATTGTGTTTCGGTAGTCGGTAAACTGATGTCTCGCATTTTGATTTTGTACAAGAATAGTACAAAAAAATTGAGATTTGAAAATCCGAAAACTTAACAAACGGGGGGTCCTAATAAGGTCCGGGGGGTCCGAAAAAATTGATATTTTCATACGCGGGGGTAGGGGACCTTTATTTGGCACCCAAGAGTATGTTTGTAAGCGTATCTCAGTCGGTCAAGAATTTAATTTGATTTTCTATTCATATGATGCTGTATTCATAAAAATGTACATAAAGTCTTTATTGTAAATTCCAATCTAGATAAGAAATCTGTTCCAGTAATGCTCAAATTTTCAACATTCGTTAAAGAACGTGTCTTACTTCTCCCGCGTCTACAGTGTTAGTTGCATGCTTGTGCCTGCTAAACCTCGAGAAGGTCATCAATTAAACAACTCTACACCCCCCCCTTCCTACCCTTCCTATTGGCCACCTCAAAAGTCTGGTACTGCCACAATTTATCGATTTTTGTGGCACCTCGTAAAGTTATACGCTGAGGATAAATGCTCCGCTTACCGTCCCCAATCGCGACAACGACATCACTTGTCCAGAAGATTTCTTCGGACATTTGTTTTGTAACTCTCCTAAACCTTGCATTTCCACTTGTCCTTGGAAGTCTCTTCTCATGAAAAGGACAACTACAACGGGCTGCCTTACCTCCGGGCCAGTTGGTAGTTAAATAATCTCTATGAAGAGAGCATATCGTTCTTTTGTTTATTTCCTCTTCACTAATAATAAACAAACCAGCTCTGTTCAGAATCAGATCGACTTCTGTTATATCACACTGTCCAGGTCGTCCGCATGTGCCGGTAGCGCCAAGTGATCTCAGGTATTTACTAACATCTCTTCTGCAGTTCATCAGAGGAACAATCTCTGCCGCTGGAGACTTTTTGGTAGCTACACATTTTGCTCCAACAAACGCCAAAAATGAGCAACTCATAATGATCAGCAATAAAATCGCACAGTGATCCAAGTGTGTTTATTTAATTTTGCTATTAAACTTCAACAGCAGCATTTGAACTAATTTTCCCGTTCCCATGCTGAAAGGTACAGCTACAGAGCTGCCAGACAAAACGGCAGACATGTATTATTATTATTATTATTATTATTATTATTATCATTATTATTATTATTATCATCATCATCATCATCATTATAATGCAGTGTAAACGTTCATATGCTAGTTTAGCACATAGCTCAATAGGGCGCTATTGCGTAACCTAAAGGCTGTAAAAAATAACCTGAATTTGTCTAAATGTTCGTATATACATACATCTATCCATATATAAACGAGTTAAAAAGGTTTCGATTCTTTAAAGGGTGAAATGTAAAATATATATTTTCAGACCTATTATTATTATCATTATTATTATTATTATTATTATTATTATTATTATTATTATTATTATTATTATTATTGTCATCATTATTATTTACTGGTGATAACCAAAGGTTAGGTAAATGCTGTCAAGCAAACTTGTTACTTTGTTTGTGTCTTTTGGAGAAATTTTGTTTTCAATAATTTTGAATTATCTAATAGCGTATTTTCCTATATCGCTGTGGTGCCTTTGCTTAATAATTCTGTGCACTTCTGTCACCACTGCTATGAATTAATAAAGTACAATAATAGGACGATTATTTTGGAATGCCTTTTATTATCAAAAATTCACTATGATCTATTTTCACTTTCAAAATTCATAATTTTTTTTACTTTTTATTAATTTCTAGTTTTCAAGCGGATCGTACCAATCCACTACAATCGCACTCTTCGGATGGTCTGCCTGTGGCATGGCAGCGGAGAAAAACGGAAATCCGTAAAGCGTTTCAAATACATTTTCAGGAATAGAAGTGCTGTCTTTACTCGCTCGAAAATAACCAGAAAAGAAAGTTTCTTAAATTTTCAATTCTTGATATCCATAAATACCTATTGTGACATTTTATTTGATTCGCATTGCGCAAACCTTTCCAGTCCACCGCGTGGGAAAATGTCCGTGACCTTGCTAGGTTACCAAGCCTTAGTGTTTACTTCAACATATGCATGGCAGGACACGTTAAGTCGTTGTTTTTTAATCGG
>JAODFW021291587.1:0-15007 GCA_027575235.2 Palythoa mutuki | reverse complement strand
AAAATATGTGACCGTGGTCAAAGATAGGAAAATATGTGCCCGCTCATGAATGACTGAGAGCCAATCAGAACGCGCGACTTGTTACCGTGCCCGCTGAGAAAAATATAAAAACCCAAATTACACATCACAAAATATCATTACTAATACCACGACTTATCTCCATTTTATTGATTAGATTTGAGAAAATTTTCATTAGTAAAATTTCTATCAACACCGTATAAGTCATAATCTCAAAAAAAACTTTCCAATTCCTAAAAAAAAATCTAAAAGATATCAATTATCAATGTTGATACAAGAGTCTAGTAGCCCAAATTCATCCCACAAAACAATTTAACAAATACTGTAGAGATGACAACGAATTGGAAGGAGTTTGTAAGATTTTTCATCCTATTAAAAGTTAAAAGCAAGAAAAAAAAAGTTTGATGGTGAGGCATTACAAAAATAAAACAGTAACGAAAAACCTTACATGAAAATAACGAATAAAAGTAACGTTGCAGAAATGGCATTTCTTACAAGAAGTGCAGCCCTATCTGAAAACTAGAGTTCAAGACTAATATAATTTCATGGCTATCTTGATGCAGTCCGATGCAACAGAATTCCAAATTAACTAACCAGTGAAGGTTTTTTTGTAGAAAGCTATAATTTACACTACTTCAAGCGTTGGACAGCATTAGGTGAGTGCAAACTCAATATTTAGTACTTCAAACAAGGAAACTAAAAGCAACCAACAAGATTCACAATCAAAGAACTTTCACTTAGGCCTGTTTCCCATATAGACGTAAATCGTCGCAAAGAGTCTCAGTTTGCGTAGGGATATTTGCGAGCCAACGCAAAGCGTTTGCGTTAATGGATATACATTTTGGCATTTGTTCCAGACAAGATGCGATGATCGCAAACACGCCGTTAAGATAGAAATTTTTCTATTTTTACGGCAGGTCTGCGACCGTTTTGAGACGTGACAACGGCAAACAGGTGATATGGGAATGTCACCGCAAACAATTTGTGTTGGCTCGCAAACATCCCTCCGCGAACTGTTTGAGACTCTTTCCAACGATTTACGTCTATATGGGAAACAGGCTTTAGTATCAACCCGTACTAACAGGGCAAGAAACTTTCTTTTCAATTCACTTGTGCCTTGGGACAAGTACAATGTGTATTTTGCTTGTGCGAACCACAAAACTACTTATCCAAAAATAGACAACCACAACAATACTAAAGGGTAATATATAAACTTCATATTTCATGCGGAAGATGAAAATGTCAGATTCTCCCAAACTGCTTATATAGGAAGTATGGAACCCAGCTGGGAGAATCTAACAACACGTCATTTGTCGTGCTTGGGGCTCAAAGCGTTAATTACGGAAAGAATATCAGTTTTATTATATATCCAAAGAAAACAGGTAAGTATAGTTTCTTGACTTTTTTTAAGTTGGACCTCTACAACTCAGTCGTCCATTCGGACAACTGGGATCACGTTTTTCCTTGTCCGAACGGAAAAGTTACCCGTCCCAGACGTTCGGACGGCCCAAGTTTCCTGCCCTGTCATGTATATCCAATCCAGTTTTGGTACAGAATTAAGAAAACTGGAAAACGTCTGGAAATTCAACAAATTTTTTGACATTGAGACAATCAAAATTTAAAGATGATTACACCGTATTGACTGTCGCATGTAATTTCCAAGATTCAAGAAAACGTTAGTTTGTAATAAACAAAAGTGATTACTGAATATCTGATTTTCAGTTAGAAAAATGTGGGGAAAGATTGGAAATTTTTCTTTCAATGATCTGGGCAAAGCCTGCCATCTAAATGGGTGGTAGGTAAAGCAAGCAAGGCATCGAATATCTGGTGCTTTTCTTTATACATATATAAACTATTCCTGGTTCACATAAAATAGAAAATATTTAGATACTTTATTTCAATAAGAATTGCACCCTACAGGTGTAGTGAAAGGTTTCTAAGTTTTAAGGTACCTGGTATCATGAGCTTTAGCTGCGTTTGTATGTATAGGATGACCAAGTGAGTGGAATAAGCCAAGGGGTAAAGTTAAGGAAGCTGCAAAGGTTCCTGATGTCTGGACCTATTCAAGGCGTTTGTAATCTTTCTTTGTTAGCGGGATTAAGGAACAGATTATTCGGGTGACAGAAGTATCTGATAACCTTATCTTTTATTATGTTACGTAGAAGTAGAAATGTGGTAGAAATGGGCCAGAAAGGTGTTAACTGACCATACCTTTTAGAGAAGCATGCGTTTGTTCCATAAGGATGCAATTTTACTGGATGTACAAAGTTAGTTCTGCAAAACTTTAACATCCATATTTTTATGTTTAACAATCGAAGCTTTTCTTAATTAACACTTATATTGTAAGCGTTTATTTGGCCACAAGTGCAGGTAGTTGTTTTTTATTCAGAAAGTTTAGATGGAAAAAAGATTTTTGGTACAACTTACTTAAAATGTGCATGGAATCCGCCATCTTGAATTTTCTGCCATCGGGAGCCTCGTTTTTATGCCGGAAGTCGAAGTTGTGAAAAACCTCTATGGACCACGAGTTAAGACAGTTGTATTTTTATGAAGATTAGTGGAAATTTGGTTGGAGTGTCATTCAGTTCTGTTTTCTTGCAGTCACCAGAGGGAGCTTTTCGAGCAACATTCGAGGACAAGATTCTTATGAGTGGTACGGATGTAAAATTTTTTCTTCAAGAGTATTATAAATAGATAGATGCCCTGTTCACTTCTTTTCAAATAAGATTCGAACCTATTGCACAAAAGACGTGTTAAGATGTGTTTATTCTTCTGCCCAAAAACGTTAGCCTTAAAAAAAATTCTAGTTGAACTGTTTTGCTTCTTAGTAAAATAATCTGAGGTACGTGAAAAGCCACTCAAAACTAAAAACCTAAAAAACTTGTTTGTTTAAAAAATGTCTGTCTAATCTGCTTAGGTAGTATTTCCTTGGTAAAAGAGAATGATTTTTATCATATTTTCTCAACATTTGTACAATGTAACATTACTTGCCTTTCAATGGGGTGTCATGGCATCCTCGCCCTTGAAAACGTTGCGTGATTACGGAATTGCTGATTTCGGGCTAGGCCATTTCCGAATTACATTTCATTACTCACAAACAAAAACTTCAAATCGAAACCAAGTTCTCACTCTGATTGTTTTACTGTGTTTTGAAAACCTGGCCTCAACTTCATGGTATTGTTTGTTAGCAATGGCGCGTAAATCAGAAAATTGCCTATTGGCTCCTAAAAAATTGTTCTGCTATTCTGTAAGAATCTCTTTTTTCTTGTTTTTATCTCCTACATTTCTTGAATACTACTTGAAATAATGGATCTTTCAGTTTGTATTTCTCAAAGTAAAGTAAAAGCGTAATGCTTGTGGGATATAACTGTGTTGCACATGTGTAGTAGTAATGACACAGCCACTAACTATATGATGGGGCACTATGGCCTCGTATCAGGCGCATCCTTAAGATCAGGTGGCCCATGAAAATCTCCAATGAAGAATTGTGGCAAAAAACATGAATGCAACAAGCTAGCAAGGAAGTAAAGCGAAGACAATGGAAATGGATCGGGCATGTATTGCGAATGGAACCGTCCAGACGCCCGAGGATTGCACTGACCTGGAAGCCTCACGAAAAGCGAAAACGAGGAAGGCCAAAAGAGACATGGAGGAGGACGACCGAGAGGGAAAGACAACAGCTAGGACTAACATCTTGGAGCGAGGCGAGGACGGCCGCTCTCGAGAGGCGCGGATGGCGTAGCCGAATTTCTTGGCGTATTTTCCTGCACCAGGAAAGAAGGAAATAAGTCTAGTCAAGTCAGGCTGAGGCTTGAACACTAGGAAAGTTTTTGTGGCTGAAAATTAATTAAAAGTAAAACATAGCGATACAGCATAAAACATAAAAAGATTCACTGTAAAGACTGCGCAACAAACGATGAAGTTAGTTCGCCTCAAAGTTCAGCCGTTCAATACGTTTCAATGTATGTGTGGCGCAAGGTTTTTCAATTTCCAATACCTTGTTTTATTTTGTTTTGTTTTTCATGAAAAACCGCTGACAGAAATAAGAACAAATTGAGGCTGAAATCGCCGAAAAATTAAGAACAATGAGGCTCGGTAAAATTTACTGGTTCTTATAAAAAAAGCGTGTAGATACTTGTACCAGAAAATGTTTACTTATGTCTATATAAAGTTAGATAATCTCAAATTTTACAAATTTTCGACTTCATTAACCGGTCAACGACTACAGTTTGCCAGTTCTGGGCCGGTTTTGTCCATGCATAGAAGTATAAGGTAAGCTGTTTGGCCACGCAAGATAATAAACCATTTCGGAAATTGAACTGGCAGGTGACTGGTTATGAATATTTCGAATTGATTGAATTGAAAAATGAGGCCCGCCAGCTGAAAGAGCAGCCAAATATTAGTATAAAGTTTACCGAATTAGAGAGTCATTGGTTTAAAGAAGATAAAGGCATGTTAAACAATTTAAATTCGCTGAAATAAGAGAGCTTTGTAGCGCTTGAATGGACAAGCGTCCATCCAACCCATACAAGTCTCTTAAATTTGGCGATTTTTCCGCCAGAAAAAATAGATCCAAAATATTTACATGCTACGCATCATGATTATACCACTAGGGTTTTTCTTATTGGACAATCTAACCATTAAACTGACCAATAGGAATGAAGTCAACAAGTTATTGATCCTACAGGTATTGAAGCATTGCCAAATGCTTACAGTGTAATCCAAAATGTATAAAACAAGACATTGGTTCTGTGAATTAAGGAGAACAATACACACGTTTTTTTATGAGAACAATTTAATAAGAACGAGGATCAATTGATTAGTCATCATCAGTTGAAAAGGTCGATCTGAGGCTTCGAAACTACGAAAGTTGCTGTAGAAAATGTTTAAAATAACTCGCAAATCTCTCGACAAATTCTCGCGTTAATGTTGTAATAACAGCGGATTCCAAAGCGAAGTAGATAAGAAGTTTCCTGCGATCAGTTATCGTTTAATTTGTCATTTATTTACACTCGAGTGAATTACCGCGCTCTTTGGCGTACGCACCGACACACGTCTCCACTTTTTGCGCCCCTGCATCTGAAACGGCAAGTTACTATTTTGTGTATGTTTTTTCTTCATACGAATTGATAAGTTTTGTTGAAAGAAAGATGGCTGACGATCAATATTAGCTGTAGCAAAACGCAAACGCATTGAACATTTTCAATTTGGCCCAACGACGCGTTATTTTTTTTCCAAATTTCTAGTACCTATACAAATATTTAGCTTCAGTGCCCGGTGGGATCGAAAATTTGCTGACTTGTTTCCTATTGGTCAATTTTACGTTAGATTATCCAATAAGGAACAGAAAAAAAAAAGTTTAGCAAGCTTGAAAAAATTTCGGATCGAAATTTTTTTTGGGACCGGCTGATTGGTTAACTTAGAAGAAACTAACCAATCAGAACCAATGTTGTACGACTGAAAGCTTCGCGTAAACATTACGTCGTCACATTAGCCTCAGGTATTCACAGTGGCGGGATGAATGAGTGATGAGGTTTGTTACAATTTTTGAGATTTCCCGCTTTTTCAATTTGTGCTTGAAAAAACCAACTTATCTTGTAATGTTGTTTGGTTTTATCTCAGAACGAAGTAATGTTTTGGAAACGTCAAATTAGATTTATTTTCCTAAGCCCGTGGCCGTGTTAAGTTGAAGGCGCGGAAATTGTTGCTGTAAATATAGTTTAGCGTTCTACCCGCTTAATTTACATGTAAAATCGAAAATAGTATGACGTGTGCTGATTATTGTCATTGTTGTAGGTCTTCAAGAATGCAGAGGTGTTGCGTTGTATTTTTCATGTAAGTGTAAGTGTTTTGCCCGGTTTTATTTTGATGAAGTGTTTTCATTAATTGGTTGGCTTCGACAATCCAGTAGTATTCTTATCTTTGAGGAAATGTAATTATTGCTGTTGATATTTCTAAAATTATTATTATATGCATTAGTACGTTGCCCGGGGGGGGGGGTACTGCCATATATTGACTATACGGGTATCGATTTTAGCCATTTGTGGTTTTTCAGCCGTTTTGGTCATAAACAGGGTATCGATTTTAGCCATTTGCCTCATAAATAGGGTAGGGAAAATCGAATATTTTGGTCATAAACAGGGTAAGGGTTTTGGGAAGTGGGCGGCACACACCTACCCAAATTTTTTGGGAGTACCCACCCCCCCGGGATCCTAGCCAGTTTAAAACAAAAAAGGTTATCCCTTCCTCGAGCTTGAATCAAACTAAGTGTAAAGACATTTTTATTGATTTCTTGCAGGTTATCATACACTTCACCTACGATGCAACTCTATCCTGTTGTATCAATTTATTTTTAAGAGTGTAACTTCATACAAACTGTTGGGAATCTTATCTAGAACCCCCATTGTGATTGTATTGTCCAGAGGGCTCGCAAGTGGATTTATGCGATACACACGCTTAAGAAGTAACTTAAAGAAATTAGGAGTTTCAAGAGAGGACTAGCTAGCCTGCGTTGGTTTATACCGGAGGTATAGAGTGTCCGCGGCGTAGGCTAGAGAGGACTTGGTCAGGGTTTTTCAATTTTCTATAGTCCCATTCGTTCTATTTTAGAGTACGCCTTCCCTGTCTAGGCCAACATTCCTACATGTCTTTCTGAACTAATAGAAAGTGTTGAGAAGATGGACGTTAAGATAATCTATCCTGGGTGATGGTGTATGAGGACGACCTGGTATGCTTTGGTCTCGCTACTCGTTCCCAGCACAGTGTCGAGATGTTGCCTGCAAGACATTATATTGCCACAACTAAGGATTCGGTTGTTTGTCCGACCTGCCAAAGCACTTATACCTAAATATTTGATAATCCGTGTTATTGAGTTTCCTCTCTTTTGTGTTTTGCAGAATCTAAAGCGCCAGTTCATGATTATCTCTCGATGGGGTATTTTTCGAATTCGAGGAGATATTTGCGTCTTACATATAACGATATAAACAAACAAACAAACAAACAAACTATTCAAATATCTTATATGTTCAGACTCACTACATCATGAAACTGTGCACATGCAGTTTGTTAGATGTCTGGACAAGGGTTAATCTTCTCTCCTAAAATACTCTTTGATCCTAATCGAAAACATCTATCGGGCGGGTTTTCCCAAAGTAAGATTGGGCAAACCCAGGACAAATAATTTTGATAGATCACCATAGACTTTTGGAGTGTAGGAATGGGATCCTTATTGGCGAGTTTCTGCTGACGTCATTGTTTACATTCTACTTCATTAGCATACAACTTAATTTGGAGAAAGAACAAAGATAAACAACAATTAACTGACTTTAAAACATAAGAATACTTATCAAATGAAATAAGTTACCAAACTTTCGGCTATATATGTGAAGGTTCAAAGAAGAAAGCGCTGCTCAAAAAACCTCAAAACAGCTGGAGGCAAGAACAATAATGAGCCCATATATTTTTTCTAGAGTTTCTAATTTTTAAAACCACATTACGGAAAGAATACTCATCATATCGATCTCATATTTTCAGAGAAAGTTTGTTTTGCAGAACCATTTCATTTGTCAGAAGCTTTGTTATTGTAGTAGAATTAGAAAGACGAGTGCGTATGCTAATGATGCAAAAAATGTAAACAGAAACTCACCAATTACAGCACAGTTCATAAAATTGATGTAGTGAGCCTCAACCAATTACCGGATATTTTTGGGCACTCGGTCAAGGTCTGCTTCATGCAAAGAACATATTTTCAATGCCGTTCACGGGAACGTGGTCTGATGAATTTATTCGAGTGACAATTGGTCGAGTTTGCAATTCCTTGAAGCTTATTACATAAAGAATTTAAAACCAACCATAAACGAAAGCCTCGAAGCCCCCATAGACCTAGCACTATTCTATAATCGTATATATTGTATCTCTTTGATAATTTACTTTAAATACAACCAATCCAGCTACCATTAAATCCGCCCTTTCATGAACTAGTATTAAACAAGTTAATTATCTGTTTTGTTTGCACATTCTTGTACAGCACCTACTTTTGTTTTATCTATGCACTGATGCACTGCATTCACGTGATCAGAAACCTTTGTGAACTATGATATATAATTATAAATAAATGAATAAATATATACTAATGTGAATATTAAAAGAAATCCTCTTGAAACTTTTAACTTTTATATATACAGCTACGCTTGTAAACCTATTTACAACAAGACTGATGTGACTTGAATTAAAGTAGAAATATTGTTACTGCCAGAGATCAGACTCGGTTTCGATCCGAAACTTGGCCAAACTTGGATTCAACGATGTTTTCCTTCTCGGTTTAGTAATCATTTTCATGTATACAAAAATGTCAGATCAATATGACATTTAGCCTGGTGTAGTTTAATCAATCTTTTGATAGTTGGGTTCAGTGATTTTGAAACTACATTGCGAAAGAAAGACGAACGTTTTGCACACCGTAAAGCGTCAATGCATGATTAGCTCTCGACGAGGCATTTTGCGAATCGAAGACATATTTTCTTTAACATCTACACAAATAAAACCATTCAAATATCTTATATGTTGAGGCTCACTACATCGACTGTGCACAGTTTGTTAGATGTCTGAACAAGGGTTAATCTTCTCTCCTAGAATGCTCTTTGATCCTAAACGAAAACATCTATCGGTTTTCTCGATGTAAGATTGGCCACACCCAGGATAAATGATTTAATAGATCAGCATAGACTTTTAAAGTGTAGGAATGGGATCTTTTTGGCGAGTTTCTGCTGACGTCATTGTTTACATTCTGCTTCATTAGCATACAATTTAATTTAGAGAAAAAACAAAGATAAACAACAACTGACTTTAAAACATGAGAATACTTATCAAATGAAATAAGATACCTTATTTTCTTCTATATATGTGAAGGTACATTCAAAGAAAAAATCGCTGCTCAAAAAAACTCAAAGCAGCTGAAGGCAAGAACGATGAGCCCATATATACATTCTTTCTAAAGTTTCTAATTTTTAAAACCACATCACGGAAAGAATACTCAGCATATCAATTTCATAGTTTCAGAGAAAGTTGTTTTGCAGAACTATTCATTTTTTAGAAGCTTTGTTGTTGTAGCTGAATTAGAAAGAAGAGTGCGTATGCTAATGAGGCAAAAAAATGTCAATAAAAATTCATCTGTTAATTATAGCACAGTTTCTAAAATTGATGTAGTGAGCCTCAACGAATTGCCAAAAAGTTTTGGACACTTGGTCACGTGGACTGAGTCATTGATTTGAGTGACAATTGATCGAGTTTGCAATTCCTTGAAGCTTACTAAAAAGAATTTAAAAACAACTATAAACGAAGGCCTCGAAGCCTCCATAGACCTAGCACTATTTTAATCTCTATATAATCATATATATTGTATCTCTTTGTTTATTTACTTTAAATACAACCAATTCACCTACCTCTAAATCCGCCCTTACCGCCTTCATGAACCATTAAACAAATTATCTATTTGTTTTATCTGCATATTCTTGTACAGCACTTACTTTTGTTTTATCTATGCACTGATGCACTACATTCACGTCAGGAAACCCAATTGTGAATTATGATATATAAATAAATAAATATATGCTGAAAAGAAATCCTCTTGAAACTGTTAACTTTTATATACAGCTACGCTTGTTAACCTATTTACAATAAGAATGTGACTTGAATTAAAGTTGAAATATTGTTCCTGCAAGAGATAAGACTCGTTTTTGATCCGAAACTTGGATTCAACGATGTTTTCCCTTCTCGGTTTAGTAATCATTTTGATGTATATAAAAATGTCAGATCAATATGACATTTAGCCTGGGGTAGTTTAATCAATGGTTGGATAGTTGGGTTCAGTGATTTTGAAACTAGAATTGCGAAATAAAGACGAACGTTATTAAACTTTTCTCTTTTGTATTTTGCAGACTCTAAAGCTCCAATTCATGATTATCTCTCGACGGGGTATTTTACGAATCAAAGACATATTTTCTCTTATATATAAACGAAATAAAACAATTCAAAATATCTTATATGTTGAGGCCCACTACATCAAGAAACTGTGCACAGTTTGTTAGATATCTGAACAAGGGTTAGTCTTCTCTTCTAGAATGCTCTTTGATCCTAAACGATAAACATCTGTCAGTTTACCCACTGTAAGATTGGGCACCCAGGACAAGTGATTTTATAGATCACCATAGAAGTTTGGGAATGGGATCCTTATATTAGAGCACAGTTTCTTGATGTAGTGAGCCTTTACCAATTGCCGGATATTTTTGAGCACTCGGTCAAGGTCTGCTTCATGCAAAGAACATATTTTCAATGCCGTTCACGGGAACGTGGACTGATTCATTGATTCGAGTGACATTTGGTCGAGTTTGTAATTCCTTGAAGCTTATCACATAAAGAATTTTAAACCAGCTATAAACGAAGGCCTGAAAGCCTCCAAAGACTACTCTAATCTCTATATAATCATAATATTGTATCTCTTTTTTATTTATACTTTAAATACAACCAATCCAGCTACCTTTAAATCAGCCCTTACCGCCTTCCTGAACCATTAAACTGATTAAACAAATTATCTATTTGTTTTATTTGCACATTCTAGTAACAGCATCTACTTTTATTTTATCTATGCACTGATGCACTACATTCACGTGATGGAAAACCTAATTGTGAATTATGATATCTATCTATCTTGGTTATCTGCCACGTGGCAGGTTTAGCGTAACACATGCCATCCACCCCGATCTTCAGCCCTACGTTTGATCTTCCATATGTTTTTGTTCTATTGTTTTCTTTCTTTCGCCAATGATCGAACAACGTCTTCCCCTTCCTTCCCCGGCCCTTTTTCCATTAAATCTCCCTTCGATGACATCCCTTAGCAGACTCTGGTGTCTCAATTCGAGGTCACTCGTGGTCATTCGTGGTCACTCGTGGTCATTCGAGGTCACTCGTGGTCGTCTCGGGTGAAGTTTTAGTCCAGACCGGTTATAGATGGTCGATATCAATGTTCTGTTCTCTCCAATCCTTCGCGATACTTCCTCATTTGTCACTTTTTCTGTCCAGCTTATCTTCTCAAATTTCCCCAGTCGAAAACCACATCTCTACGTATACACTTTCCAATCTCCTGATATCTTCCTTTTTCAGTGTTCACGATTCTGACCCACACAAAAGTACACTCCACATCAAGATCTTAATCATTTTCTTTTTCAAGCTTATAGAGAAATTCTTCGTTAGCAGCTCTCTTTTTGAGTTAAAGGTAACCTTTCCTAGCGCAATCCGTGATCTGATCTCTGTACTGCAGTAGCCGTCGCTTTTCAGAGTACTCCCGAGGTATTTTAAGATTATGATATATGAATAAATAAATATATACTAATGTAAATATTAAAGAAATCCTACTGAAATTTTTAATTTTGATATACAGCTACGTTTGTTAATCTATTTACAACAGGAATATGACTTGAATTTAAGTCAAAATATTGTTTCTGCCAAAGATTAGCTTTGTTTTTGATCCGAAACTTGGATTCAACGATGCATGTTTTCCCTTCTCGGTTTAGTATCATTTTGATGTATATAAAAATGTCAGATCAATATGACATTTAGCCTGGGGTAGTTTAATCAATGATTAGATAGTTGGGTTCAGTGATTTTGAAACTAGAATTGCGAAATAAAGACGAACGTTATTAAATTTTTCTCTTTTGTGTTTTGCAGACTCTAAAGCTCCAATTCATGATTATCTCTCGACGGGGTATTTTACGAATCAAAGACATATTTTCTCTTATATATAAACGAAATAAAACAATTCAAAATATCTTATATGTTGAGGCCCACTACATCTGAGAAACTGTGCACACTTTGTTAGATATGTGAACAAGGGTTAATCAGTCTTCTCTTCTAGAATACTCTTTGATCCTAAACGATAAACATCTATATCAGTTTACCCAATGTAAGATTGGGCACCCAGGACAAGTAATTTTATAGATCACGACAGATTCTCGGAGTTTGGGAATGGGATCCCTATTAGAGCACAGTTTCCTTTTGTAGTGAGCCTCTACCAATTGCCGGATATCTTTGGGCACTCGGTCAAGTTCAACTTTATGCAAAGAACATATTTTCAATGCCGTTCACGGGAACGTGGACTGAGTCAATGATTCGAGTGACATTTGGTCGGGTTTGCAATTCCTTGAAGCTTGCTATACATAAAGAATTTAAAACCAACTATAAACGAAAGCCCGAAAACCTCCAAAGACCTAGCACTACTCTAATCTCTATATAATCGTATTTAATGTCTTTGTTTGTTTACTTTAAATGCATAAAATCTTCTTGAGACCTGTAACTTTTATAAACAACTTCGCTTGTTAACCTATTTACAACATGATTATGACTTAAATTAAAGTCGAAATATTGTTACTGCTAAAGATCAGACTTGCTTTTGATTAAAAACTTAGTTTCAATAATGTTTCAGTTCCTATTTCTCGGTTTAGTAACCCCAGCTTGTCAACAAAACATGCACAGCAAAATAACACCTTCATATGTAAAATTAAATTAAATCTAATCTGAACTTATTTATGTATTCCAAACATATTCTTGAACGTTGAAATCACTCTTATTCCTTCAACAGTTAATTGCGTTGAACGTACTATAATAGAATTGTATTACTGTTGACCGCTAGAAAATAGAATAGCTGCAATAGAACTCACACAAACAAGAGGAAGTTTAAAACCAAAAATAGCAAACTTTGGTACGTGACGGAAGTCCTTTTAGCAGATTACTCAACCGGCAAACAAATGAGTCCGTGCTAACTTCTCAAGCGGTTAATTATGCGTCTTCTGACGCGTACTGAAGTAGACACCTACTTTCACATTTATGGCTTTCGATTCGACGCACGAGAGAAGATAAATCGTTCTGTTGAGTTATCTATGTTCTGTCCTATACTTGGCACTTAGCAAGACACAATAAAAAAGCCTTTGTCCAGGTCTGCCCCAATGGATTACAGTATCCCTCCCGTATAGAAATGCTTGCCGCAGGCGAGCTGTTTTAAAGCCCATAAAGGTCGGATGGGAATATCTCATCTTACTTATCAATCGTCTAGGTTAGTTCTGTTATATTGCGCTACTATATTTTGAAATAAAAGTTGATCTGGCCAAGAAAGTTTAAGTTTTATTACCTCCAAACATAGAAGAGATCTTTATGATATTTAAATGAAATGAAGTTAAAGATGCTCTTGACGAGAGACTGATAGATTGTCAGAAGTGTTCGTCTTGAGAGGAAATGTCGAAGTTTTTAGATGAGACCTACAGTTCTATCTACTTATTTCTATTACAATGTAATCTCTATGCTCATTCCACGTTAAGTTTTTATCTATAAAAATTCTAAGATATTTAATGAACGTTTTGTTTTTTTGGGCACCTTGTTTATTCTCCGAGTTATCAAATAGGGTTATTTTTGGTTCAAACTATAACGTTTTTTGAAATGGGTGGAATATTACGTAATTTGATTTTTTCATCTGCAAAGTCTATTGGAGGTTAGCCAATGATAAACATGATGTACAAAATATCCTCGATGGATAATCATGAAATGGCACTTTAGAGTCTACTGCGAAACAAAAATGAGAAAACACTCAAGAAGTCGGCTTTCTTTGCGAGTTTTGAACCAAAACGGAGATTTCTTTGAAAATCACTGAACACAACCAACCAACCACTGATAACTACCCCTTGGCCTTGAAAACAACTAATTATCTTTTAAATTATTGCTACGTTCTTCCTGTATATGTCAAAGATGTTCTGTAACCTTAACATTTGAGTGAACACAGCTAATCAGAGGGCGTTAAAGTGCATTACTGATATTAAATTGAGCATGAAGCGAATGTCCAAAAAGACAAAAGATTCTGCCCTATGCGATAGTTCCAAACTGCGCAACACCCAACAGAGTCCTGTTGGATTTTCATACGCTTTTAGATACCTTAGCCTGAAAGTGAACAGTCTGTTCCCAAACTCCAACAGTGCCTTGGCCTTAGGAAAGGTAAGTTTAAATTTGGTTCTGAATTGGGCAGTGCTTACCATTTGAAAATTTTTGGCGAGTGCCGGACAAAAAGTTTGCCTAAATTTTTATTTGGGGGGGGAAATCTCATTCGGTAAGCGGTTAAAACACCTGAAATGACACTTGCACTGCATCAAGTTACTCGATTATATTCTTTTCTCACACTATTCAAAAACTAAACTACACATATTTGTATTCGTTAATATTGAAACATTTAATAAAGAAACAAACGCAACCAACGACCATAAAATACATCCTCCAGTTAGCAAACACAATGTCTTTCGAATATTGACGTTCCTGTTGAAGTTGTCTGAATACAAAGTATGTCAAATTTTAAAAGATAACTACACAAAGTAGCTTAAAATGCAATCTGCGATGTTACGAGTCTTCACTTTAACGAGTAATCGAATGATAAATTGCTCTTCTCAAATCTATTTTTGACAAGCGATTTCGAGCGAGAGCGATCGTTCCTCTCCAACGGCAAGGTTTGTTAGCGTGTGGCTGTGTAGCTCATCTGTTTTCTTCACTGAAATAATACAATATGTGCGACACGAAGTTTAGCATATATTCGTGTTCTGTGCGTTTTGGATTACGCTCATTTCCAGAAGGTTTTCTGTAGTCTGCTGAGTTCTCGCTCGCTGTACAACTATTTAATATTCGGTTATTAAGAATTCACTCTCTCGGTATGTTACCCACACTGGCACAGTTCGACGAACCTAATTACGGTAGCGTTGGTGCTTAAGTATTATAACCAATTGCTGCCCCCGATGTATCTCATCTTGTTTGTAACAAAAGCAGAGTAACAACGGGATCAAGTCCCGTTCAAGCCTAATTTTATTTTCAGTCTTCTCTTTCGTAGTTCAGCTTAAATTGCGTTCATAACCGTGAAGATCATATCACAACGTCAATAGTTGAGTACATAATTATGGCAGAGGACTCA
>JAODFW021290652.1:0-15030 GCA_027575235.2 Palythoa mutuki | reverse complement strand
TCATTCAAATTCTCTATTTAGTTATCCATCTCTCATTTATATTTATCAATCTCTACTCTAAGTCTTTTACGTTTCTCCAACTCTAACTAGTTTCCTATGTATCTTTCTGAACCGACTTTAGTCTAAAAGGTTACCAAGGCTTAAAACTAATTTTCTCACGGAACTTTAAGTGAAATCAATCGGTCTTTCTAAAGTGAACAGTTAAAACAAAACTGATAATAGCTAAGTGATAAAATTGTCAGTCCAGCCAGATCAATGTGAAAAATTATAAAAAATGTAGATTGTTATTGTTGTTGAAAAACATTAAGTTTAATAATGATAAAAACACAATAAAGAGTTATACATATTTGTTTGCCGTAATAATATTATGCTGGCGCGCACTTTTCACTCAGTATCAGAATTTCCTTCACCTAAGCATACTCCTATCATCAATGTACAGATCACATAGAACATCCGGGACGTCCTGATCGCAGCCTGCAGTGTTCTGCGAGTCACCCAGCAAGCTGCTTGAAATGATCAGCAAGTACTGAGGTTTTGCGTTTTTGCAACAGGTTTCTACCATCATGCCCTAAGTCGTTTTTCTATAAAAATAAGTTTTTTTATTGCGTCATAGATTGAGCTAAAACAGATATTACAGCTAGTCCTAGGATTTCTACTTTTCTATTGGTGCTGTAATGTTACAGTAACATACCAACTACAATACTTACAGCCACTCTAGAGATGACGGAAACACACCAGCAGTTAACGACGATATCTTATTGTTCTCAAGATACCTACAAAGTAACATGTTGTCATGAACAATATAGTATGTGCCGGCTAACAAAAGGTAAAAACTGAGTTTATTTTTAGTTTACGATTACCTCACTAAACTTGAAGTTATTATTAAGTACAACCACTTGTCAAATTTGAACATATGATAGGACATAGTAAAAAAATATTGCTTTTAACTATCTTTTTACCAAGATTCATTCATTCTGCAAAGATATCAGAAACAACTAATTCCAAGTAGTAAATTTACAAGCAGTATAAGAAGTATTTAGTGAAGATATTCAGTTATTTAGTGACCTAATATTTAGTAAAAAAATAGTTTTAAGTTCTTAGAAATTATAATTTATTTTCTCAACAGCAAACCAAACAGCACACATCCAGGTGTTTTTAACAATAAGTAAATATATATCAATGAGAAACACTAAGAGCAAACTGAATGCGTACTTAAGAGTCAATGTCTGTAAATACCAAAGTTGGGCCGGGTCTCAAAAATTTCGGATTTTTTCATATTTGTTTACACAGCGGCTAAACGAGCTTGAAAATACACTTCACGTCAAGAGCTCTCAGCGGGAAACTATTAATTTTTCACCAGTAGAATTTTCACACGATAAACTAAAAGAGTCCTGTTTTCTGTTGATATGAATAGCGGTGATAGAATTCATATATCAGTGGAGATATCTGCGAATGAAAAAGACCTTCATGAGGGAATTCTTTCAAACCAATGTGAAGGGTGTATATTAATCGAGCCAAAATATATTATCAAGTGCATCATTTTTGATTCGATATTAAGTTTCTGAAAGATGGATAGATCCTTTACAACATTTGTAATGTATATTAATACGATAATACAAGCGATCTTGTTGATCCGTATGAGCAAAATCAAAATGGACAATTTTCAACCAAAAAATGGCGGCCGTTACTGCGGTCCAGAGTCACAATGGCGTGATTCAAACTTCCCACGATTCTGAAAAAAATAAAGCGCTGCCGAACCTTTTAGTTCTGTTTTCGTAAACAACTCACCATAGGGGTCATTTGGGCAAAATATGAAAAAATCCTAAATTTTTGAGACCCGGCCGAACTTTGGTATTTACAGACATTGACTCTTAATACCTATAGTGTATTCTTTTTGCTCACCAGTTTCGTTCATATATGTTCCATTAGCACACGGCTGTGGTTTCTTCGATCCCATCATGCAGTAGTGACCCACAGGGCACACATCGCCACTGCTGCCATCTCTTGGGTTTGGTCTGCTTGCATTACCACTGCAGTAGAACCCAGCGTGACAATCAGCTGTCACGCTA
This sequence comes from Palythoa mutuki, assembly GCA_027575235.2. Lineage (NCBI taxonomy): Eukaryota > Metazoa > Cnidaria > Anthozoa > Zoantharia > Sphenopidae > Palythoa > Palythoa mutuki. The sequence goes on along the minus strand of JAODFW021290652.1, from coordinate 12,961 downwards.
TCTTCACCTGGCGTCTCACAATACTTTCCTGGGTCACAGGCTACACAGTCTTCGACTTTCTCCTTGCCTCTGTAAGGATTGTATGTGCCTTTTGGGCACTCAACAGGAATGGGTGTCCCTTCAGGACAGTAAGTACCATTTGGACAGTCAGTGCCATAGTGTTTGGCAACAGGCGCACTCTCTGTTGATCCTCCAGAACACCAATGACCTTTGGAACACTTGAGGGTCGGTTTAGTTTGTATGCCAGGAGTTGGACAGTAATATCCAGGTGAGCATGGCTGACACTGGCTGGAGTTCATAAGTCCAGTTTTATTGTTAAAAGTTCCTAAACATTAAAAATATAAACATCACATTAGATCACTGAAGAAAATGGGTGTCTCTCCTAGGCAGTAACTGATAGCATCTCTCTTTCTCTTCACCCAATATTTGTTTTTGCACAATCCATTTTAAATCACTACATTAAATAGACAATAATATATGAAAATTATCAAAGTTGTCAACAAATAAGACAAGACACTTTTTACATGATCGTTTAAGGTTTAATCATATTTTTTTCCAGCCTTGTACGTGATAACGAAACACACGATCGCTAACATTGTAACACGGCTAAACATACTACTAACCATTTTTTGAACACTTTCTAGAGAAGGCATGAAGTCCATTTTTATCAAAGGAGGTTAACTGAATTGAGGGTCAACTAACATTTCACAGACAGTATACCAAATATTCTTTGTCTGCACCAACCTGAAGGGCAAAGTTCCCCAACATCTGAACCCTCAGGGCAATATCTTCCAGTGGGACATTTCTTGCCTGTACCATCATTGTCTGGTGTTGGGGACGAAGCAGATCCCGTACACACATATCCTGGTTGAGCAAGAATCATGCATATTATTATCTATCTAGCTATTTCCAAAAGTTAATGCATCCCATAGCAACAGTGATACATTCTTGTTGCTCCATTGTTTAACAAAGATTCACTTAACATAGCCAAAAAGGTTTATAAATAAATGAGATAGCCATTTGGAAGAAAAACGAAATATGTTTGCTTTACTTACCCGGAGCACAGAATCCAGTTGGCTCAGTGAGGCCAGGTGATGCGCAAAACTTTTTGCTAGGGCACATAATGCACTGACTGTGTTCACGAAGGCTGTACTGGTTGCTATACGTCCCAGCCGAGCAGTTGAACTCTTTCTCATACTTGGTTCCACTGGGGCAGTAATGACCAGGAGTACAGTTGCTAGGTTTTATCACACCAGTGTCAAGGTTTGTTGGGTCACAGTAGTAACCAGGATCACACGTTTTACATTTCCTCTGACCTTCTTCATTTTGGTACTCACCAGGTATGCACCTCTGAGGAGTAGCTGATCCAGTTGGACAGCTGAAGCCCTTGGGGCATACAACTGTATTATTGTTGATAGATCTTGGTGGGCAGTAGTACCCCTGTAAACACTCAAATATCACCTGCGTCATGTGTGACAGTGGACAATAATAACCAGCAGTACAATTAAGGCAATCTGATTCCTTGGACTTACCTGTGTAGGGTAAGTAGGTACCTGGAGGGCATGCCCTCTCCACAGGAGTCCCCTCGGGGCAATAATACCCAGGTGAACAACTTACTGGGTTGGAGACAGTGTTCCCGCCAACACAAAAATAGCCTGCTGTGCAATTGCCACTTGGAGTAGAAAGGCCATCTCTATCACAGAACATCCCTGCAGGACAAGCAAGCTCTTTCGATGAACCTCTAGGGCAATAGTTCCCTCTCTTGCAAATACCACCAGTGAAGTTGAGAGAATAGAGTGGGCAAGTGAAGTCTTTAGAGTTGTTGTATGTCTGGGTTACTTGTGGAACAGGTCGTTTGGTGTATGCTCCACGCGTGCAGTACCAACCCCCTTCACAATGATCTGTTGGCTGCGTGAGGCCATAACCTTCACAGTAATACCCAGGTTCACAGGAGATACAATCTGATGGTTCCAAGGCCCTGCTCTTGTTGTTATAAGAACCAGGAGGACACTTGAAAGGTGTGGTGGTACCAGATGGACAGTAATGTCCTCTTGGACACACATCACCGTAGATTTCACCCACTGGGTTTGATTTGATTGCACGCCCTTTACAGTAATAGCCTGCATCACAAGTTCCATTCGGGGATGCTAAGCCATTTTCTGCACAATAGTAGCCGCCATAACAGTCCACACATTCTGAAATTTTTTTGAGCCTTTCTCTAGGACCAAAGGTCCCTTTTGGGCAGGCAGCAGGTTCATAATAGCCTGACTCACAGTAATAGCCAGGTGGGCATGGTGCCCCAGTGTGAGTATCATTTGGATTGGGGTATTTGGCACCTTCAACACAGTAATATCCAGCATAACAGTGGTCTGTGGGTACTGTTATTCCTGCTTTGTGGCAATAGTAGCCCCTGGTACAGGGAGTGCACTCAGTAGCTTTGGTGAGCTTGGTTCGGTTTCCAAAACGTCCTTCTGGACATGGGTACCTTTTAACAAATGTCAGACGTTTCTAAGTTAGACTGATATGACAATGCACTTTTTAAATAATAATAATCCCATAGTTAAGAATTTAAAATGATCTCTGGCTAAAATGATTAAAGACTATGAGCTTTTGACTGCCCGAACTGCAGTCTTTGACGGGTAAAAAGAATGATAAGAAAGTGATGAAAAATTGAATAGAAACTGTGAATTGTGAAAAATATGTAAATAATTATGAATATATGTTAAAAAGAATGTTGTATTGCCCAGGTAACGGACAAGAAGCCTGAAGTTATTAATAATCTTAGCCAGAGATCGTTATAAATTCTTAACTATGTTTCATCCTGGCTGTGGCTCTTCAGTACTTTTACATATAGATAATAATCCCCTTGATCAGAAAGAGAATAAAGTCACAACTGACCATCCTAACATATTTTATCACTCCAAATCCTGGCATGTTTCACCATAAATCATGGCATATTTTACCACTCACAAATTAACTGTGATGATAACTTCCAAAGGTTGGTAAAATGTCAGTCACGATCACCGACAACAGTCCTCATCAGGGCATCGCTAACAACACAATCTAAACTTGAACTTTCTTTTGGTTGCTTTAAATTGTCAAACACATGAACTTATATTCTTCTCACGAACGTCTTTTGACAGAAGGAATTTTTAGCGAATTTGAAATTCTTTCCTTTTTGGCTAATGACCTTGTTTAGGCCATTATCTATATTAAATTTCATATTGTATTACGTCATTGAAATATTTTAGACAGCTTTCTCTCATTCGTTTCTTTCTGATTTATTATGGTCTGGGATATCAGCTCGAATCTGTTCCCTGAAAATGTGATCCTGGACCAAGATGACTAAAATTTCACAGATATTTCACAAGTTCGAACTTCTATGGAATAAGATGATTTTACCAGAATAATTTGACCAAAATACTTTGAGGTAGAAGAAAAGTTAATAGTACTGTAACCACAAATTGGAAAGTAAAACAATATGTATTTTTTAAAAAATTTATATTATAATCAAGCTACCACGATGAATAACAATTTATTTCAAAACAATATACATATAAGTGAAAAAGGCAAAACTAGAGAACAAGAGGGCTCGATACTTGTTGTAAGTAGAGTTTAAACAATAAAGGCAAAACAGTGACCCTGGTTACACCGTTGCGACAAAATTGTTTCTTGTAGCTTGAGCTTCACTTACCTGGTGACACTCATCAAAACAATAAGGGAATAACAAGATTTTTTTCGGAAATATTGTTTATTTGCGCCCGCGTTGTGTCATTTGTGGCCCGAGCGAAGCGCAACACTACAAGGGCACAAATAGACAATATTCCCGAAAAAAAGTCATGTCATTATCATCTTCTATTTGGCCGCGTATATTGATAATATTATGTATTTTTGTTAGCTGAAATAAGTATTTCGCTAAAATATTTTTTGTTAAATGTGTTACTAAAGCTGTGGGACAGCAGTTGAGGTTCATAACAATGTGGAAAGTCATTGCAAAGGTAGAACTTACCTGTGAGCAGATTTGGTGGCTGTGGGACAGTAATACCCTGCAGGGCAATCTAATGGAGTAACCACCCCATGGGAGGAACTGTTACTACCACTGGATTGATTGACCCTTGATTCATTTGGATCGCAATAACTGCCTGCTGGGCAGGTAAAACAGAAGCCCTTTCTGGCATATGGTTGATAGGTTCCACCTGGACATGGATTGTGTACGCCACTGCCTTCTGGACACATGTGACCTGGCTTACACTGCTTATCTGGTGGGCTCTGAAGTGTTTCTCCTTTTGAATACAGAAAAATTCCAAGAAATACATCAGTGACCATACCATTTCAATCAAAAGAGTAAATAAATAAAGTTGCTGCCATACACTAACAATTTTCCATCCCCAGCATAATCTATAGTACTGATAATCTCCTATAATCTTCAATACTGCTATTATACAAATTATAAATCCTTTGTTTTAGGATCGCATTTTAGCGTTGAGTTAAAACATACGGAGCTAAAATTTCTGTAATTATTGATTAATACCTATAAATACTTTAAGTTGCAGTTACTTAAATCAAGGTAAGCAGGGTAGCAAAATATTGTATGGTACTTTGTTTCAACTTCTTCTGACCTTTAATATGACTGACATAAAAAATAGTGATATTCCTGCACACATTTATCGTATAATTTAATTTTGCAAGTACTTTTACAATCACAAAGCAATTCACCCTACCTGCTGGGCAGTAGTAACCTTCAGAACAGTTGCCAGTAGGCCAGGGAAGGCCGTAGGATCCACAATACATGCCTGGAATGCATGGCATGCAGTTGTTTTTAAACTGATTGTACTCCTTGTCAGAATATGTACCAGGATGACAAGGTGTGGGATATGAACTACCTGTAGGGCAATAGTATCCCTTAGGACAACGATCTCCATTTGTTTTGTTCTCTGGTCTTGGATCAATGGTGCTACCATTGCAAAAGTAACCTGCAGTACAAAGACCAGACTCTTTGTCAAGATAATCTCTATCACAATAGTACCCTGGAGTGCAAGGCCGTGGTCCGTCAGCACCAGCGGGACAAAATTCCCCTTTCTTACAGAAGCCTCCAATGCTCCCAATCAGTGGACAAACGGCTGTTCCATTGGCAATATCGACGCTGTTTAGTGGTTTCTTTTCCCATGAACCACCAGTGCAGAACCAACCAGCAGCACAGGGACCTTCTGGGTTTGACATACCCGCATATGGGCAATATTGCCCTGGGGTGCACATCTTGCAGTCATCAAGTGAGTCTCCCAATGTGTAATTTTTATATGTACCTTTGGGACATGTTGTTGCTTGAGCAGAGCTGTTTGGGCAGTAATGACCCTCTGGGCATGTTTGATAAAAACTTGACGCATTGGGACAGAAATAACCAGCTGGGCAATGGAAGCAATGGCTTTGTCTCCAAAGTGAGTTGTACTGTCCCCCAGGGCAAGCCAGGGGAAACGATGACTCCTCTGGGCAGTAGTTACCAGGGGGACAAGGGCCACCTGTATCTGTGGTGTTGACGGGGTTGGGCGATGTAGCTTTTTCCTTACAATAATACCCTGGTTGGCATTTACCTGATGGCCATTCTAACCCACCTCTATCACAAAACTTGCCTCCAGGACACTTGCGACAGTGTGATATATCATATCTGTGGGTCAGGTTATTGAAATATCCAGCTTTGCAGGCAATTGGTGCATCTGGTCGTCCTTTTGGACAATAATAACCAGCCATACAGATACCAGCATCGCCTGTGTTTCCTCCAGAGGGCTGCCGAGAGTCTGAACCATTTCGACAGAAGAAACCAGCATCACACTGACCAGAGACACTAGTCAGGTTAAGGAAGGCACAGTAGTGACCAGGTTTACAGGGCTTGCACTGAGTTACATCTGAAAGGAACTCTACCGGGCTATATGTACCTCTGGGGCATGGTTTCCAGTCCTGCCCTGTTCCTTGGGGGCAGTACCAGCCTGAACAATAAATGACAACTGAATCAATAAAGGTATCTAAAACCCAGGAAAAATATTATTTTGTATATTTTATAACATTTTTATTAAGAAAAATGTTCGACAATCCTTTAATCTAAGCAACATCGGCAGAACATGCCTGCACAGTTCAAAAGTGCTTAATGCCAGGAAGAAAAAATAAGCATTTGCAATACATGGTGACTAGATTTCTACTGAAATTAAATAGAAATGTTTCATTAGACCGTTAGGTGTCTGGGTTCCAAAATCAAATACCAATTTCTGCTTTTAATAATAATTTATTTAGTTTTTGGCTTTGAGTATAACTTCGAGTATAACTTCCTTTTGAAAATTGAGCTGCTGAGACTAGCCGATTTAAGTCGTTACTAAGTATCACCATGTAGAGGTTCTCAGCTTGATAACTTGATGAAGTCATCAGAAAGCTACTTTCTAAGAGTAAAGTAATTGGCAAGGTTATTATACTTATACCTGCTGGGCACGGAAAAGGGTGTACTCCGTCAACACAATAATGTCCCCCTGGGCAAATATAACACTGGGCTGCACGGGTGTGGTTCATGTAAAATCCTGGAGGGCACTTGATGGGTGTAGCTGTACCAGGAGGGCAGTAGTGTCCAATGTAACAGTCACCACCTTGAACAGGAAAGAGTAAGAATCTAATGAGCAAAGGTGTACTCGGTTATGTGTAGATGGTAATGTGGCTGGCGCAGTGGTAAGATCTCTGCCTTCCAGTCACAAGGCCCTAGGTTCAAATCCCCAGCTAAGCCAAGAGTTGAACATTTGTTCTTTTCCACCAAAGTTGACTCAGCTTTCCACCCTCCCGAGGTCGGTAAAATGAGTACTAGTTTCTGCTGGGGGCTAACCTGCGGCAGATTAGTATCCCATCCAGGTGGAGTCAATGACTCTTATCCGCTTAACATTACAGAAACCGGAGATAAGAAACCAGCTGCAATGGGCCACTTGGCTCATAAAAGGATTTAGCTCAGCTTACTAGCTTAGTACTCGGTAATTATAACTTGCTTTTATAATGATGACTTGACAAAAAGTGGAAAACGACAAAAAGGGCTTTACAGCATCACCTACCTGTTGCATCATTTGCAGGTTTGATGACTGATGCATTTCCTCGGCAATAAAATCCAGCACTGCAGTTTCCTGACGTCTGATTAAGGCCTGCTACTGCACAGTACTGACCAGGATCACAACCTTTGCAGCTGGCTTGTGACACGAGCTGTTTAGTGGGTCCATATGTACCTGCCTTACAGGGGATGGGAGCTGGGGTGCCAGCTGGACAGTAGTGGCTACAAACATAAAGAGTTGAATAGGTGAAATATTGCTAGCCTAAACCAAATCTTTACCCATTTACAACAACATCTCCCTATCCGCAGTAAAATTGTGCCCTACGTTTATTATACAACAGCTAACAAGTCTCGAGATAAGCACCAATCACAATGATCAACCACGTTTGTACAGTAACAGGATTTAACTAGCAGGATACTGTAAACCTTTACTACCCATGTCTTACAGGTTACTTACTTTCTACATTTAATATGAACTAAGAATTGCCTCCGAGGGCCAACGGGAGTCAACATGTCCCATAAATTTATTCTTGTGAGCAATAATTAATGCAAAAAGAAGTATCTTAAAAGCATCCCTTTTTATTTATTTTCAAGTTTGTATTATGAATTTTGTATGGCCTGGTCTACCCGCTGAAATTATTACTTCTAACATCTATTTTGCTAACGATGTCTTGATATTTACCCCTGCGGACAGGCTACATGTCAACATGTCCCATAAATTTATTACTGTGAGCAACTATTAATACAAAAAATACATCTTAAAAGCATTCCTTTTTATTTATTTTCAGTTTTGTATTTTGAATTTTATATGGCCTGTTTTACCCATTGAAATTATTACTTCTAGCTTCTATTTTGCTAATGATGTCTTGATATTTACCCCTGCGGACAGGCTACTCCGGTCACACCATCATTTGGAGTCTTGGTATTTGCTCGACCAATGCAGTGAAAGCCTGGAGAACAGTCACCTGACCAAACTCTGTTACCAGTTTCTTCACAGTACTTGCCAGCAGGACAATCTGTGCACTCCCCACTGTTCTTGATGTGTGTCACATTATTATATGTACCTTTTTATAAAGTAAAGTAAGTAAGTTATTTACTTATTATTATTATTATTATTATGTAACTATTATTATTATTATTACGAAATGAAATGTTCACAGCAAGATGGACACTGGAAATAAGTTTCTCTCGAAGGCAAGCTATGTCTCACAGAATTAGGCTTCGAGTACTTTTCTTAGGATCCTTGCAGTTCCGAGTAAGGCTGCCTTTTGTAAGAGTTGTACTGTTGTTGTGACACCAATCGTATTCAGATGTTTTCCTAGGTTGTTTGTAACTGTGCCTAATGCACCAACCACTATTGGTATCATCGACGTCTTGATGCTCCACAGCTTTGCTATCTCTCTTTTTAGATCTTGATATTTCTCAATCTTCTCCTTCTCCTTTTCGAAAAATATTATTATTTTGATTATCATTATTATTATCATCATCACTACTATTATTATTATTATAAGTGTTATTATTACTCAATTACTTGCCAGAACTTTTACAAAGAGAAACTAAAATTATGTTTCAAGGTGTCCACCTGATTCTCGGTTAATGGTGTCTGATTCCAAAGGGGAAGAATCCGACACGCTTGAAAGAGACACAACCATACTGAACGATGTGTACATAGAAAACTTCGAGACAAAAAGTGAGTGAAGAAAAGACTACTGAGAGGAACTTTAAATTGTTTCTGAGAATATAGATGAAAAAAAATTAAAAAATGGATTTCTTTGCTAGTAATTATATTTCTTTTTAAGTTAAGTAAGAATAGATCCAGCAGCATAAAACCGAAGTCATCTTTTCAACTTTCAACACAGACTAAAAAGCATTTAAGAACTTACCATTAGGGCAAGGATATTGTGTTGCAAATTTGGTATTGCTGGGGCAGTAATGACCAGTGGGACAGGCAGAGGGCAGCTGCACACCATGTACACAGTGAGTTTCATTCATAATTGCTGCATCGCAGAAGAACCCCTCTGGACAGGGCTTACAGCTAGCCCGCTGATACTCATCCTGGTATAACCCTGACGGGCATGGCCTTTGAGATGGACTTCCTGATGGACAATAATGGCCTGGAGTGCAAATATAGCCTGATGGAGTCCTAGATGACTGACCACCTGGGCAGTAAAACCCAGGATTGCAGTCTCCAGATGGCTCCTCAAGGCCAAGTGCTCCACAGTATTGCCCTGCAACGCATGGCCTACAGTCTGCTTCTCTTTTGTTGCCAGTAGCATTAGAAAATTTGCCTAAGGGACATTTTTGGGGCTCAGATGTGCCCACTTGGCAATAATGACCCTTAAGACAGACATTTCCTGTTGTATTGTCTTTGGGTGTGGCACTCTTGGCTCCCCTTAGGCAATAATAGCCAGCTTCGCATGGTCCCGACACATTTGATAGTCCAACATTGCTACAGAAATGACCTATTTAATGCCAATAAATACAAAAATCATGAGATCATGAAACAGATCTACATTAACAAACATTAACGTAATAGGTGGCCTTCACTTGATATGACATAATCACCGTAAAACAATTTCAGTAAACAACAACAATAACAAACAAAAGCAAGGACGAAGGAAAATTATAGTAAAGACTTGGAATTAGTTCACATTTTCTGTTGCCATTAATTATTCTACAATCGTTTTGTACCTACCCAGCATCCACTCTACTGCAAGCTTGATTATGATCAAGTTTTGGTATTGAAAATTCAATCGTTGAGAAAGAATCTCTTAATTATCACATTCTGTCACTCGGAGAGTGTAAATTGCAGCTCAATTGTTAAAAGATGGTGAGCATCAAACCAGCCAGGTGACTAACCTTTCATACAAGCAACTGGTGCAGACGATCCCGCTGGACAGTATTCACCCTGTTGACACTTCCCACCTGTGGTTGTATTTGGGCAAAAACAAGCCTTTGAGCTGTTACAGTAACCAATTATGCCCAAATCCATGGGTTTACTTGACTTTGCCCCTTGAATACAGTACCAGCCTCCTTCACAATCACCTGTGGGACTTGGTAGTCCAGAAGCATTGCAGAATTTTCCTTGCGTACATGGCTTACAGTCACTGTAAAGAAAAGTAAAACCTTGCTTACAACTTATTTACCGTAGCTAGCACCAGTTTAACTTCCCTATCTACTACACTCGACAACGCTGGATAACACAGGATTTAAGTCACAACAGTCAAAGGCAAAATTCCCACCTCAAGCTTTGGCTCCTCATTCCATCATTGTAATATCCAGCAGGGCATGGGTGCTGATACTTTTGCCTTGTACCAAGGGGGCAATAATGTCCCTTTGGACACTCCCGTGCACAGGATTTGGAACCCTCTAGGCAGTAGTACCCCGCACAACACTGCTGGCACTCAGATTGTCCTGTACGATTGTTATATGTTCCTTCCAAGCATGGTTGCGGATGTGAGGTGCCTTTCTTACAAAAATGCCCTTCGGGACATGGTCCTCCAGTTGAAGTGACGTGAGGTGGATTTGGTACTTCAGAGCCTCGAAGACAATAAAACCCTGGATCACATGGGCCAGAGAAGTTTGTAAGGCCAGGTTCACCACAGTAGTGCCCATACTGGCATAATTCACAGTCAGATGAATTTTTTAAGTGAGTTCTGTTAGAGTAGTGCCCTATTGGGCATTTTTTGGGCTCGCCTGTTTTCTGAGGGCAGTAACTTCCAGCAGGGCATGGGCCTGCATCTCCCGCTGCACTTACTCCTGGGGTTGGTGTATCAGCTCCCTGGCGGCAGTAGTATCCAGCACTGCATACTCCAGTCTCTGAAGTGGCATTGGTGTAGGCACAAAACATTCCAGCACCACACTGACGACAACCTGGAAATAGTAGATTTAGAATAGAATATGAACCTTATCAATATTCATTTGTTTCATAAGTGCGATTTTCCCCCATTGTCATACGGAAGTATTTTGGTTAGTTCTGTTTGAGATGACGTTTGCCAATTCTGTCGCTAAATGTCAGCTTTTCTAGCACAATTGTACAAACTTTCTATCATATGCACATACATGAGATAAAAGCTGAATTCTGTGAAATGCCTATGTATCACAGATGAGTGAATTTATGTAAAAGTTATTGAAAAGACTATCAATATTTTTGTACTACGAACAAAAGTATAGCATAATAATTATAGTAGTATTAAATTTGATTCTCAGCTCACTTGTTTGATTTGCTAGTCCTGTTGTATCCCCGTATGTCCCCTTGGGACAAGGTTGCCAGTTAAAGCCAGTTCCTGTGGGGCAGTAGTATCCCTGTGGACAAGGCTCGGGATCTTGACTCTTGTCATTGACACAAAAGAAACCCTTGGGACAGTCAATACATCGCTCAGCAAGTTGCTCTTTCATATATGAACCATCCTGTGAAATAAAAAAGATATTAGTTGTATTTAGCTATGATTTGTTCAAACCTATAGCTACCTGCAAATACCGTGAGCGCTCTAATAGCCCTCCCTCTCTAATAAACCACCTCTAACAGACTCTCCTCTAGAGCTCCAATTTTTCAATGAGTCCCCCCACTCTAAAAACCCCTTTTCAAGAGTAGGTCACGTGCCTAGATACCACATAGCAACACGCAACTTGTGCGCAAACTAACCAGTACAGTGCTTTCACAAGTGGAAAGGAAAGTGAAGTGATGAGTATGTACAGAATAACGGACGTTTGGAAGTAGATTTGCAATGAGAGGCCACCAAAATATAGAAAAAATTGAGAAATAAACCTGATTTATCATACGCAAATCAAATACAATACAATAAACCAAGTTGATTTTCTAATTCTTTTTTTAGATTTTGACGACTTCTTGTTGCAAATCTACTTCTAAAACGTCGATGATCCTGAAAAACTCATCACTTCACGTTGCTTCATTTCCACACATGAAAGCACTGGTTTAGGTTAACTTGCTCCCCAGTTGTGTGTTGCTATGTGGTATCTAAGCACGTGACCAACTCCTGCAAAGGGCTAACTCACAGACCTAGATTAAACTTTTAATCAACAGGTGTACTTACCAAACAAGGGATGGGTTTGGGTGTTCCTCCGGGACAAAAATGACCTGGAGTACAGTTGCCCCCTGTAGAGTTATCTTGAGGTGCTGAATGTCTAGCCTTTCCCTTACAGTAATACCGTGGTGAGCAGTCCCCACTAGGTTTTGTCAGACCAGCATCTTTACAGAACATCCCAGGAGTACAGTCAACACATTCCTCTACCGCACGAAGTTTAGTGACATTCGAATACGTGCCAGGTGGGCAGTTCTCTGGAGCTGGTGTTCCTCTAACGCAGAACTGTCCTTTGGGACACTCACGCCCTCTGACTCTGTCTGTTGGTGTAGGTGTGTGAGATCGTAGTATACAATGATAACCTGCTTCACAGTCACCTGTGTAATTATCCGAAGACCCTGTTGAACAATGAACACCAGTCAAATAGTGCTTCTTCTATAATGGACACAGTGGACAGTTTGAATTAGGGTAAGTTTCCCTAGCAGTAATGTTGTCAAGGGCACTGGCTGTACTTAATCATAAAATAATTGTAAAATATAATATTCAGTTATAATTAAAATATTCATATGTAAAATATTCAGCCCAATATCTAATACCAAGTGAATAACACTAATACAAAAACAATACTAATGCTAATACTTTCAACAAAAAATTATTATTTGTTTTTTAGTGTTTTAAGCATATTTTGTATCTTTGTATAGTCCGTAATTCAGCCCTACGGCTGCAATGGATTTAATAAAGTTCTATTCATTCTATTCATTCACGAAGTGTAATTATTGATTACCTTAAGTCTCTTTATATCATAAAAAATCTCTCGAAGTAATGTTGATAAACAAATTATCATCGCCGT
>JAODFW021289669.1:0-15035 GCA_027575235.2 Palythoa mutuki | reverse complement strand
TAGGCTGGTGCAAACTTTTAATTTTTTGAGAATTTTTACAGAAAATTTCAAGAAGTCAACAGAAAATTTCAAGAATTCTACAAAATGAAACCAACTGCATTAGCTCTGTTTAAGTCGAGGTTTTGAGGCATGAAAATCGGTTTAAAATACCTCAACTTATACATGAAATTGCACCTAATACAGGTGTCAATGCAACTAAGTTTTTGACTTTGGCAACTAAATCCTAAAAAACTAGTCACCAAATTGGCGACCGCAACACTTCTTACCTTAATATTTACGAGTTGCTAAAGAAGTTTGAAAGCAGATCTGTGCCAGTGATCATAGCTCATTTCTAAGCCATTAAAAGCTCCATTTCTTGAATTTAGATATTATGTATTTATTCTGTATCTATGGGCAATTTTTTGTGTCACCATTTGCAGGCTTGTTTGTTGCCACATGTACTGTTTTTACAGGCAAAGATCAATGTTATTTTAAAATGGGCATAGAAACTAATAAAAGCATAGAAATTCATTGAAATCATTTGTTTAAACTATTGAATAATCGCAATAGCACTTATCCTGTGGAAAATATTATAGAATTTGCTCATACGTAGGATGACAAGTATGTTAAAAAAAGGAAATTCTTCGGAAATGTTCAATATTTTAACAATGTCTTGTTTAAAAAAAGTGGCAACCAAATTTTTTACATTGACCCATTTTATTAGTAAAATATTTAGGAGCCAATTTGCTACTGGAAAAAAAATTAATTTCATTCCCTCTGGTATTGACGAAAAAAAGGAGCAAATATTAGTGTAAATCAAATTTTAGAGAAAAAGTTCTAGGGAAATCATGAAAAACCCTAGGTTAGGTCCCAGCGGGGGACTCCCAACTTTTTGGGGCAGATACGTTTGTTGTAAAATTTCAATGGAACCCCAAAGAGGTACTAATTTGGGCGTGGCTCAGGTTGATTTCAAACCCTAAGAGGTACCATCCAAAAGCAAACTGCCATGCACACAACATTTTAATTAAAGGTATCGCAATGTATGAAATTGTGAATGAATTTTTTACCCCTGAGGCAGGAGGGGCATCCCCGCCCCAAAAAGTTGAGAGTCCCCCCCCCCCATCACCCCAGGTGGGTTAGGTTGAGTAACTAGAACAACACATTTTTCTATTTGGCCAAGCTGGACACTCAAGTGCTTGCTGTTTGATTATAGCAATCACTCTTACTCATTATCACTTCCTCAAGCTTTCATTCTGGTGGTAAATTATCTAAATCTTCAATGGTATTAGAAAATTCTTAAAAAGGTCTTGGGACAATATTCCCAGTGACATGGTCGCAAGATCATTAAAAAAATGCGGGATATCGAATGCAATGGACGGTATACGGAAGATGACCTGTTGTGGGAGAGTGATTATGATGACAATACTGATTGCCAAGACGAAGTACCTGAAGAACCCGATGTCTACAATGACCAGTTGACTGCAGAATAGTGGGAAGATCTTTTTGGCGATAGTGACGATGGGGAAGACTTCGCTGGATTTTAGGATCTAGGTCCAGTTCACAAAATGGCTCCTTTAGGAGCCACCAAATATTGAAAAAGAAAATACCAAACACTTCTATTATTTTAATTATTTTTTGAATTCTTTAATTTTTATTGTTTTGTATCATCAAACACGGGGTCAACTTATACACAAGCTTTCAAAAATAGTGTGGTTTTTGGCTTTAAAAACGGGGTTCGACCTATACACAAATCGACTTACACATGAGAAAATACAGTAGGCCAGATCTCAAGGTGAATCCTGAGATTTTATGTGAAACTGGACTGTTCAATGAGCCTTTTAGTAAACAAACTTCATCCTTGTAGCATTAATACATGCCTGTTGGAGGTTTATCTTAAAATTGGCAATTTCGCATATGTCAGCCTTCAAACCAGATATCTAAGGCCAGTTGTGTTGGGGCATGGATCCGACCAAGCCTCATTTTTCCCAAATCCAAAAAAACCTTGCAATGCAGTTTGCGCACTTGATCAATCAGTAATCAAACTAGAATTTGGTTCAAACATGTTATTTATGTTGCAAAACATTTTATTCACAATTTGTTTAGTTTTTCAACCCGTTTTACAAGCCATTTATCTGTTATTTGGAGGAATCATGGCCTAGTGGAAATTAAGATTCTTTTAGGAATTGGTTGATTTTTATCAAAAACGCTAAGCTTCAGATCTCACAAATGCAGGTTTTTACTCAGTTGCTGTCAGTCAGGGTCACTGAGGGTCTATGGAGTTGTCTTTGTCATCATTCTGACTCTGTGGTGTTTAGAAGCCATGTCGATTTTTAAATATTAAGTGATAACGATTACAAGTCCAAGAAAGGAAAATGTCCATCGTTCGGAAATCCAAGATTTGGATTAAAACGGGTCTGATCTTCTGATTGAACAAAATTTCAACTTTAATTCAAGTCATAATCATGCCCAAAATCCTCTTGAGACTTGTAATTCTTTATAAACAACTGCGCTTGTAAAGGTTTTTAACATGATTATGTCTTGAATTAAAGTTGAAATATTGTTCAACCTGAAGATCAGAATCATTTTAATCCAAAACTTGGATTTCTGAACGATGTTTTCCTTTCTCGGACTTGTAATTGTGGTGTTTTAGGGTGGTTTCTTTATGAATGGAGGATATTAGGGAATGTCATAATATTTTATTTCAAAAAATGTAAAAACCCACACATTTATATATTTAATGTAATGTAATCATGTTAGTATCACAAATATAGCTTGGGCTACCAGTGCTGTATCTTCCATACATGCATTAAGGCAGAAACATAGACTCAGAACATGTAATGTTTTAGATCTTTTTTATTAAAGTGATAATATAAAAACACAACCTCAAAAGTTCAGTTTGTAAATCACTAACTGGACGTTCCCACACATGTAAAAAACAATAAACTGTCACTACGTAAAATAAATTAATAGAACACTAAGTAATCTTCGCTGTGAATTTGTACAACAGCACTTGATGGCCATACACTGATTATAAGTGCCATAAGTTTACACCTAACATGCTTCAAATGTCAAGCCAGCAGCTCATCCTTTTCTGGTAGCTGCCTAATGAGAAATAAATGACAGCTATAGCTTGTTTCTCATCCATGAATTTACTAACTGGGGGTGAAAGGGTTTATGGATCAATGGATTTAACCGAAATATCGGTTCAGATTTCAACAAAAATTTCAGTGTTTTTGCAGATCAAAAAAGAGTAACAGATTCGGATTTCTCCAAAAATGAAATACGAATTTCCGATTCAAAACCTTATTCCAGCAGATTTACAGCCCTCTCAGACACAACAGAGTGGTTTTAAAGCTTTAGAAGGCCAAGCAGTTTGTCTGGCACTTGTCTTTCTTTCAGCCAAAAAAATTGTGGACTTGGATTTGAGTAAAAAAAAACCATTCCCAACATTTTATATTTAACACAAAATTTGCACATACTGGTAGATTTGATACCCCACCCTTTTCACCCCACAACACCTGGAGGTGCCTAATTTAAAAGTAACAATAAACTTCCTTGTTTCAATTTCATAAATTATAATACTAATTAATATGTTTCAAATAAATTTTAAGTGTAAAATGGTAATTGTGTAAAATTTAAACTAAATCCCATAATATTCTAAATATAAACTATAAATCCCTACATCCTTCATAATTCTTTCAAACTTTATGTCACAACAATATACTATAGCCAGATTGATACTCCTGCTTGGCACAAAACCATCATCCTACTTTGGGGCAATACAGAAATTTGCAAGATGCAACACATGTTTCATATGATTCAATTCCAGATGTATAAAAGTTTTCACAACTGCAAAAATATTCTCTACCAAATTAAAACAATGCATTTTCTGAAATCCATGATCAGCAAAGTTAAAACTTAAGCTGTTGTTACACTTGAAACTTTTAGCTGAAGCTTGTGTGCAACAACAATGCAAAATGAGTAACATAATCGGTTTCATGAAATGTTTTTAAACTTCCATTGAAAGACAGGTTTCATGAAAAGTAGAATTGCTTTCTACTTCTGCCACAGTCACAACAATCTCAGTGGCAATAAAAACAAGTTGAAGTTTTACCGTGTACCACTTGTTGAACCTTGTTTTGCATCGTTGTTACACATAAGTTTCAGCTAAAAGTTTTAACATGTAATGGCAGCTTTAACAAAAACAAGAACAAAGAAATTAATGTTACTTTCCACTCCCTTTTTCAAACATTCCAATCATTAAAAAAGAAAAATCTTGGCTGCTTTGTGTGCAGCTGTGTTTAGACTAAGTACTAAATGAAAGTGAGTACCAATGAGGTGGTACCTACAAGTCGCAGCAGTTTACTTTCAAACTAAATTAGAACAGAAAGAGTTTGTCAAAATTTCCTTTTAGTGGCCAGGGAATGCAGATGATCCTCTGCATTCCCTGAGAAAAAATTTGGATTAATCAATCTCCTTTGGTTATCAGCGTAATAAAAATGCAACTGTAATCTGTTATCCCTTTAAAGTCTGTGAATTGTAATTCTACCAATTAATTTTAAGTATCCTACCATGACCTATTTGAGTATTCAAAATAAGACCACATGTGGCATTAAATATAAAATGCTGATATATAGTTGCAAAAAACCCAAAAATACTCTTTGAGATTGAAAACAGTAATTTTGTTGTCAGGCAGACTGCAGACAAACAAAATTATCACGAAAAAAAGAGATGAATCAAATTACCTAGTAATATATTTATCTATATTATTTCACTATGCTTTTAAAAAGGAATGTGTATGCTGTTCTCAAAGATACAAATTGGAACATCTTCAAGAACTTATTACTAAAGTAACCTAAGTCACTGGTCAGTATGACGTCACAAAGTATTGTTTTTAGTGCATTAGACTAGACCAACAACTGCTGAGAGGTTGATTAAATTTGTTTATAAAATAATGAAATAATATAGCTTTTGAGTTTTACATCAATCTATAATTATTCTAATAAACTGTTATATCTCTGAGTTACGCATTGCTTTGTTAACAAGAAGCTCTAATTTTCGTTATTAATTTAATAGCAACTGAAAAATGTATATCATGTATAACAGTAAAAAATGTTCTGCATATTTACATAATAGTATTCTATACAAAGCTTTTTAAAAGTGTCTACATGGCGATAATCTGTTTTTCGATTTTGATATCTCTAGAATGCATAGACAAGTATTCTAAAAAATATTTTCAATTACATCACATTTTCGCCACAAAATTGATCTTTAAAGTTCCTGCACCAGCCACGCCCAATGAAGATGATCAGGAGTTGCTAAGTCCTGGGTCCAGAACATCACTTCAGGAATCCTGGGTCCAGAACATCACTTCAGGAATCCTGGGTCCAGAACATCACTTCAGGAATCCTGGATCCAGAACATCACTTCAGGAATCGCATACTCTTCCTGCGAGTGTTTTATTGTATTTCCATACAAACCCGATCATTTTTTGTCTTAAACAAAATGATCAGCTTTGTATGGGAATACACTGAAACCCTGAAATGAAGAATTGAAAATTCCTGAAGTGACATCAAAGTTTTTCTTGACCCAGACTTAGCATCTCCTAGTCATCCTTGTTGGGTGTGGCTGGCGTGGGAACTTTAAAGCTTAGATTTTGTGGCAAAAATGTGACGTAATTAAAAAATGTTTTTAGAAAACTTTTTTATGCATTCTAAAGATATCAAAATCGAAAAACAAAATTGCCATATGGACACTTTAACTAGTCTCAGTATGCAGCTATATCAAATGGAGTATACTATTCACCATATATACCTTGCAGTGTGGAATAATAGGCTAAGTTAACTAGCTAGCCCAGGGGATTCCAAATTTAACTGAACAGTTTTTAGTTGAAATGTAACGAGTTTTAAATCAGTAAACCAAAATTCTTCTAAATATTCCAAATTAAAACATAGCATAGGTAAAGACAAGTAACTACATTGTACTCTAAATAGTAATAAAAACAATTATAATAATAGTAATTTGAATGATATAATTTGCAAATAAATGAAAGTGAATATATAATTATGTTATCATATCAAATTTTATCCAATTAATATTGATCACTCTGTTAAATCTATTGTCACTATAAAATATTGGTCAATGTAATTACTTTCATCATCATCATCATTATCATCATCATTATCATCATCATCATCATCATTATCATTATCATCATCACCATCATCATCACCACCACCATCACCATTATCATCAAACAAATTACCATCATTATACAATCATTATCAATATCAATACAATTATCATTATTATAAAAAATTATCATGAATTAATAAGCATCATCATAATAATAATCAAATTATGTGTCTGTCAAGATCAACATGTGCTTACAAATTATGGTACTGATGCAAGTTTTTGAAAAATGGTGGTTGATAATTTATAATAAAAAAGTGGATAAAGGATAAGATAAATAAGGACACAATTACAGCAACTCAATCTTAACTTCATGTAACTAAATTTGGATTCTGCAAGTTTCCCAGCTCCTTCAAATTGGCACTGTTCACTTCAGGAGTGACAGCAACTCTGCTATATGCAACATCCTTTTTTACTGGAATCTTTTCTTTCTTCTTTGGTTTTGACCAACAGAATTTCTCACTCTTTTTGCACAACCACATCATCATAACAGTTGCAACAAGAACTGCAAGCATTATAAAAATAATCAGCCATTTGACAAAAGTCGACATTTCAGCTTGTCCTTCCCCTTTCCATTTTTTATTATGGTTTCCAAAGCCAGTGTCCATTATCTCATCCAGATCTCGTCGGCAATGTTTGTTTTCATAGTCAGTAGACTGTTTATCACTACAAGCTGGCACACACGAGCCTGTGTCACAGTTACAGTAATGCCAGCATTTTTCACATTTTTTAGAAAACGAAACTGGGCAACCTTTTTTGCATTCTTCCTCACATATCTTAGATTCATTTGGCAGCAATTCTCTGCTGTCTTCACAGGTACCATACAACCTTAAAGACCACTTCTTGAACTGGCCCTGAAAGCCAATGGTATCCTCAACTTTTATTGTCCACACACCATGGGGGTTTTCACCCCATAAAAACACTGTCATGAATGGCCAATTATCAAAGCCATCTCGTGACAAATCATTTTGTCTGGGTGCTAAAAGGACTGATTTTGTTCCAGACGGTGAAATTAAGATAATCCGCAATGACCCTCTTCGCGGATGTGTTAATGATATATATACCCTCACATGCTCTAGTCTTGTTACACAGTCTTGTTTTCCATAGCAACCAGTGCTATATATGGAAGATGTGAATGTTCCTGAATGAGGAATTTTCTTATTATCCATTCGTTCTTGTTCTCTGCACATATGCTGCTCTGCCACTGTCTTCCAAGTTGGTGCTACTGCAGCACTCACAAGTGCAGCTGCATCTAAAACTCCAAAACCATATTTGTGGTTAACATGATACTTGGCACCATTAACCTGCCAGTCTCCATCATTTTTATGTGTCTTTTTTGATGTGTTCACAATAAGATGCTGTAAGTCTCTCCATGTAAGTTTTGGATTTGCTTCCAAGACAAGGGCAAATATTCCTAAATGACACATAAACACAGAGTCAGAAATAAATAACATAAACTTCTTAATACAATACTGACAGCAGATTTTATTTAGACCTTTTGATATTTTTCCCAGAATGGTATATTTTATTTTCAACATTGTCTGTTAACAAATTCGCACATTTGTTTGAAAATTATGCAGTCAACCATGGCACTTCACAAATGAGAAGTTGCTGTAAAGAGGTGAGAAAAAAAGAAAAAAAGATCTGATGGGCTACAGTTTTTTCATGAAACAATTCAAAAGTTTAGAAGCCAATGCCAGCAGTTCGAAAATAGTCAATTAAAGTTCACCTTACACAATACACAATTTCCTGCTGGAGTTTAAAAGGCCACATTGCCAGCAAATACATTGTTCTACTTTTTTAACTTCAAGTTTCAGAAAGAATCATTCTATCATCATTCTATTGAAATTGATATGGATCACTATTTACACAAAGCAGAGTTCTCCCCACAGAGTGGTACAGTGGTGCTGTGCCACTCTGATCTTACTAAAAAAGGACAACTCTGTTTTTGTAAAATGTTTTCCAGAAACAGTATCAAACCAGCAAGTCACCATTTGCCTAACTCTATCCAACGTCACTTTTTTCAGCCCAAGCAAGTCCATATCTTTAACTCTACAACTAAGTTTGATTTTTTAGGCACATCTCAGACCTGTCAACATTTAAAAATAAAAATGTGTGAAAGATTTCACTGGATATAGTGTCCCCCGAGGCACCACCATGGTTGGCACCGAGATTAAAATTTTAAAAATTACCTTCCCCAGAATGGCTAAAAATGCCTTTTTCACAGTTTTGTTCAAGTACCTTGACCTTCAAAACAATGCTATTTTTGCAGTACTCGTTAGGCAGTCCTCTGATTCGTTGTTTTGACTATGCATCCTTTTGGAAAATATTTAATTTTTTGGCAAATGTGTGAAAATGACCAATAAATGTTTAGGTGTGCGCGATGCATGATTTAAAGAATGGGTTAAAAACAAGCAAAATGCATGAAGGTTGGAAGGTCTGACATCTGGCTAACTAGTCACTAACTTTGAATCCTACCCATTACAGCTAGTTTGATAGGTACAGTACCACCCTCGATGAACTTTCCCACCACACGCGCGTGGTTGAGTCGCACTCGCAATTTTCTCGCCAATTAATTGGCATGTAAAGCTCGAGTTCATCAAATATGTATATGGGTAAAGTTCGTGTAAACTGCGTGTGAGAATTCTTTTGTTTCAAGACTGTACTTTTCTTTTAAAACATAATTCAAAGGAAGTAATAGAAAGCTAATACAAACAGAATGTAAAAAAGAAAACTGTTTCTGATAAACCAAGCTTTATGCAAATCAAATCTAAAGTTGAAAAAACATCTGTGTGAACCGCGAGCAATGATCAATCGGTATCTGCATGAAAATCGGGGATAAGTAAATAGAAATAATTAGTTCAACATTTTGTGTCTATCTGCAGTGCTAACAGATTGGTATTCACGATCGTCTGAAAACAATCCTTATATACATGCTCGGAAAGCATAGTAAACGCATTTAATTATTTCGCAAGCAGAAGCGAAATATTGGTTCGTGTTTATTTTCAATCTTCCTTCATGATTGTGCTGTATTTTGTAGTTTTGCAAGTGATTCGTGATTCCTGGTACACTAAATTTTGTAACCAGTTTTCAGCCATGATTTTGATTCGACTTGATATGTGACGCAGAGAGTCATAATCGGATAATGTTTTGATTTTGTCTCGAGTCTTCTTTTCCGTGTTTTAAAATCGTTTAAAACATCGGTTGAACTCCCGCTTGAGATAACTCGAAAAATATTTTATTTTACTCAGTGTATACCAACTTAATCAATTCATTGCAGCAAGAACGAATCGCACTAAAATACCGCAAATTTCAATTGCCTTCGTCGCATGTTGACTTTCAGTTGTTCCCAGACAAAAGTAAAACATTTGGAGTGTTGATGAGCTGTCAGCAAACTGTTGGTCCGTTCTCCGATTGGTTGAACTGGTATGGCTTTTGTTTTGAAACCACATGAAGTTCTTTGCACGTGAACAAAATTTTCCTGACCGCTCGCCAGAGCAAAATTGTGTGAACTATGAAAATGCTATAGATTTGACAAGCTATCATCGATCAAGTTATTGTAGGAGAAGATCCCTTTGTACAAGCATCGTCAGTTGAAGACAAAGATGTTCGTTATACAGAAAAATATAGTTTCATTTTACCGAGTTTGACTCGCTAGTTGTTCAAGAGCAAATAAAAAGAAAGAAAAATCTAAATGGCAGCAACAACATCGAGAAATACACATTAATTACCGAACAGCGATCTTTGAAAACTGTTTGGATTTTGGGACTGAAGATTACTGGAGGAAATGACAACAATATACTTATGATGCTAGTTTATTGGGCTTTTTCAAGTTATTAGAAGCTGCCCAGCAATAGTTTGTTCGAAGGTTACAGCGTCATAAACAAGTTGATCAATGGAATGTTTATCTCGCCGTTGTAAATTTCTACTGCGGATATCAAAGCTTTGATTTTTCTAGATAACATGATCAGCCAAACGGTGAAATGCTGCTCAGCTAATTTGTGACACAATTGTTTGTTCGAAGCCACAGCGTTGTAAGTAATCTCGTCTAACTTCCGTCGACAATTTCGGCAATGGAATGTTTTGTCTCGCGGTTGGAGATTTCTACTGTAGTTATTAAAGATTTGATTTTTTAAGATATCATGATCGACCAAATTGTGAAATGCTGCTATGCAAATCTACACTTTGTTTGAAGGTCCAACGAAATTTGACATGGCAATAAAGTATGTATAACAAACAAGTTTGCAAGGTCCTGTTTTAGTGGTTCAACTGTATGGCTTTAGCATCACAAACCCAATTTCATTTCTGTTTTAAAAAAATTATGTTTCATAGAGAATTTAAAACAAAAACAGTTTTATAATTATCCTTTGTCCCAGTTGTACTTTTCGAGTGAATCGAGAGTTACGCGCACTCGAGAAATAAAAATTATGCACTAATTATCTTCGTGTAAACTTCGAGTGTCAGTGATGTGTGGCATTAGCACTCGAGAAAAAATCGAGCGCGACTCGCGCGTGGTGGGAAAGTTCATCTAGGGCGGTACTGTATATTTGAGCTAGGAGGCCTGGCTAAAGATGAGTTTTGATGATAATTTTCAATCTGAATAAGTTTATCATTATCAAACTATATTTAATTATCTCTGAATATTCAATACCTTTGTGGCATATATGTAGGAATATTACCAGCTGCAAACATTGCCATGTCTTTTAGTGACCTGTAACCGTCAGACATGCCATGGAACTTTCTGAACACCCTGATAAAACCAATCACAACAACAAGTTCATTGGAATATTTTTATAAATTCAATGTACCACTGTTTTTATACTATGCAATGTTTTGAAGTCCTTTTTACCTTATGGATGACGTCAGTCATCGATGAGGTGTAGGAGTGAAGTGAATTCACTCACTCACTCAGCTGTAAACTTTTAATCAGGTGATTAATGTATGTATTAAACTATAAGTTCACATTCAAGGAAAAACTTCAAAGTTAGAGAAATTTCTATTTCTCTAGTATTGGACATTCAGAATGTTTTAGCACTTCACACATCCCTATTCTATTATCATACTTACTTTAACCACAGTTCTTGCTCCTTCGTCAGCTCAAAATATGCCTGAAGAAACAATAGCTAATAATTAACAAGAAATTATCATTGACTGAAGCTAATTTTCTATGAATTCTCACTGCAGGGATTTTCTTCACTGACAGTGACTTGAACATATGCTGTAAAATCTTACAGAGGGGGTTATCAATACTATAAATAATTGTCACAATCAGAAAAGAGTATTTATTTAACAGAAGGAGGAATAGCAAACTTTGCAAATTAACTGGTTAATTAACGATCAAGAAATCAACTTACAGGCTCCAATTTTATTTGATCTCCAAGCTCTATTGTTGTACCTGACAAATCCAAGACATCAGCTCCAATTTCTAAACAATTACAGAAAAGACATAATAAACACCACAGTGCTTCAAACTTACAACCCGAGGGTTACGAGTCACAAATGCATACCACTTGGCCACTGCACCAGGGCTTACTGTTTGATGCAAGCAATCACACTTACTCTTTATTGTTCATGCAAAATTGAACTGAAAAGATCACACAGCTGCTTAAACATGTTATTGTTATTTGAAGTTATTCTTGCTATATTGGACATCACAATGAGAGAGATACTTATATTTTGGGTCTCCTCACATTTTTTGAACTTTATACTCTGAATTTTGGTAGCCCTTCTCTTCATTATTATTATCATTATTACAATTATCATTATTAAATTTAATAAAGCTAAAAATACAAATGACTCCTAGCCAAAATAAAAACTACCAGAATCTGGTAGTTTAAACACAACAACATTCATTCAGTTTGGACTACTAGGCCTGATAGCACTTTTCGTATCAATGTCTCACTGTTCATTTAAATTGTTCTCTGCATTTCCACTGCAGTTTTTTTCAGCAGTTCTGGAGGTAAGCGTGACCTAGTGGTCAGGGTGCCAGACTTGAATGTGGTTGGCCCAAGTTCATTTCCCACTCTGACCACTAGTTGGATTTGTCTTCAGGTAAATCCCATTGTCAAATCCACCACACTTTGTAAATAGCCAACTGGTCTGCGTCCTACCAGTTAGGATTTTTAATTGTGCCGTAGTTTATATCATGACTTTGAAAAGCCCCTTTTGGGGGAGCTGTCATTGTATTACTTCTTTCTCTTTTCTTTCTTTCTAGTTCTTGCTTTGTATTATTATTAATATTATACTATTATCATTATTAGCTTTTTGCGCTGTTCAAGATTCATTTATAAACAACGTTTTTCAGCTGTATTCTCAGCCTCTTTAGTTTAAAAGGAATCGTGAAGAACAAGAGTGTCTTAAAATATTAAAAATTTTATAAACTTCTAATTTTTTTAAGTCCTGAGTGGCACAAAATATGAAAAAAGTTTTAGTTATATCCATACTTAAAAAGATTGATAATTTAAACATTCTTACCATCACATTTCATGGCAACAGTCATATCAATGTTGATGCGTAATTTGCTAAAAGGCGAGATTTTATAGTAAAATAGTTGTAAATTCAATACAAAGAAATCTAAATTTTCTACCAACAACTTAAAATTATGTTATTTTAATTAAAAACCTTATTAGGAACTTTAAAGTACTTATAAATCTACTTTTTATACAACTAAAGCAAAATTTTAATTATCTAATTACACTTTATATGTCTAAAATGTCTTTAATGCAAGATAATAAGAATTAATCAGCTTAGTATATTACTATAATGAATTTAGAAAATGCAAATGCATAGAAAAATGAAAATAGCTAATATCCTTTTACAAGCCTAAGTGTCCCATTGGAGCCAGTGCTTATCTCCAGTTTCTGTAGTGTGAAGCGAATAAGAGTCATCGACTCCCCCTGAAGCTAGCTTAATCTTTTTACAAGCCCAAGTGGCCCACTGGAGCCAGTGCTTAATTACAGTTTAAGAGGCGCATCGGAGCTGGTGCTTATCTCCGGTTTCTGTACGGTTAAGCGGATACTCCCCCTGGATGGGACACTAATCCATCGCAGGTTAGCCCCCAGCAGAAGCTGGTACTCATTTTACCGACCTCGGGAGAATGGAAAGCAGAGTCAACTTTGGGGGAAAAGAAGGTCACACAAAATATAATGTTCAACACTCGGCTGAGCCGGGGTCTGAACCCAGGACCTTGTGGTTAGAGATATTACCACTGCGCCAACCATGGCGCCATCAAGTATTAGGTGGTCAAAAAAAGCCTGGGTAAGATAAAGTTACTGTATTCAGTAGGACCACAACACATCCCCCCCCCTCCCCCCCCCCTTCCTCCTTGAGGTTTTTCAATCAACTAAAGGTGAGCTTATAAAGCTTTCAGTAACTAGTCTGATAAACAAGACATCTTTTCGTGTTAAATTCGGATGATGTCATCTTGTATAATTTATGCAAGATAAATTATACAAATTATCCTGTATAATTTATATAAATGCAAGATAAATTATGCAAATTAAAAGTTGCATTTCAAACAAATTCATTTTTTTAAAAAAAATAGTCTTGAAAATATGTTTTATTCATTGATTAGAGCTAAAATTTACATTGTAAGATGCCTAAGTAGTGTAATTAAATAACTTTCAATTGCTTAGTTGAAAATTTGAATGAAATCGAAAATTCATAAAACAAGATGGTGGCCCAAATGGTGACTGTAAGAGCTACTCTGTTTCCATGGAAACCAATTAACAGCAATGCTGGGTAACCAAATTAAAGTTTAGATGATAAACATTGTTTGTGCCAAATTTTAATTCAATTGGGCAAATGACCCCTATCTTCCCTTTGTTAATGTTATGATTTACAATAAATTGGAGCATAATATTATATGGAAATACAACAATACCAAGACCAGAGAATTGAAATTGTTCTTGTTTTTAATTCACACTTAACTTTATACTTAACTTTAAGGCGCTGTTACACTATGCAATTTTCCCAGCAACTTGTCTCGCAACGTATGCCTGCCCGATTGTAGCAATATTCAATCATTCGTTTTAGGTTGAAGTCACTTGATACTTTATCCAATCCTCTAATTTTTTGTTCAATCTTTTTATTTATTCATTCAATCTTTTGAAAGTTATATGCAATCTTTCGGTTTTCATTTCAATCCTTGTATAATTTTTGTTCAATCTTTTGATTTTTTTATTCAATCATTTGATTTTTTTTTTTAATTTAATCTCTTATATTTTTATTCAATCTTTTAATTTTTCATTCAATCTTTTGACGATTTTTCATTAAATCTTTAATTTTTTCATTCAAACGTTTTTGTTTTTAATTCAATCTTTTAAATTTTTTATTCAAAATTTTCTTCCTCGGGCGAGCGCGGCTGGTGGTCGGCGGTTTCCGGCGCGATTCACTCTTTCCCGCCGATTATTTGGTGAAATCCAAGATGGACGAAAGCGTGAAGGAAAGGGTTTCAAAGCTTCTTGGTGTAGCCTCAAAACTTCTTTCGAGCTCATCGAACAAATCATCGAACGGATCAATGTTACAGTGGGGTGACAGGCCTACACGGCTTCGCTTACATCATTTATATTTCGGTGCATTACTCCCATACTTTGCTTTACTTTGTGATCGAGTGTTGCTTTGACAAGCATGTCTTTGAGGGAGTGTACGCGTTTGTACGAAATATATATTTCGTTTCCTTGAAGATCTTAGTTAATTTTAGGTATGGTTGGTTGTCTATTAAATACCCGTTTTTAGACAGTATTTCTCTCACGTCCGGCATTGCCAGAACAAATTGTGTTACGAAAGGCAATGTTTTCTCTCTTCGATTTCTGGTTTCTTTTTAATGCCACACTTCTACTTTCAATTCTGATTTCTGTGGGGGT
>JAODFW021288681.1:0-15035 GCA_027575235.2 Palythoa mutuki | reverse complement strand
TGGCAAGCTGTATGGCCAACAGAGCAGATTGGAGCGCCAGGCGTGCAGCTCGGCTGCGGCCGAAATGATGATGATGAAAGGTTTCTTGTGACATATTTCACTTTTGACATGTAAAATATGGCCTGTTTTCATGAAGGTGCGGGACCACGTTGGATGGGGTAACTCGGCGACGTGAGGTAACTCAGCTCATTAGACTTTCTCCTTTTGTTTTTTAATACTGTATTTACATGAGTGGTGAGGTACCCCACCGCGCCGAGTTGCCAGGTCATTCTGACCGCCTTTCCTGGCTGCGTGTGAAAGGGTTTTTATGCCACACACAACACTAAGTTGACTGAAAAAAGCCCGCCATTCGTCTTCCATTAAACATGGCTACTCGGCAACGTGACAGAGGGGCATTTTCTTGCAACCAGCAACTTATGCAGGCAGCAGATGCAGCTGGTGGCTTTGGCTTATAGAACAATTATTTGAATAATGACTTTTTACAATTTATTTAAACACATTTTTACAACTTTTTTATAAAGACAAGTGAGCAGCACATGGACTGTATTCTGTACTTTTTTAATCTCCTTTGCGAATCATCTTTGTTCAACTAACTTTCACAGGTAGTTTTTCTTATAGAACAAAATTATTTCCACTAAGGGGTCACAAAAAATTCCGTGTAAACACAGGTAAATATTTTGCAGTCAAGCGGGTTACCCCATTCACCCGTGGTCCTTCACCTCCACGAAATAGGCCCATGGTTTCGTTTTTACGAATTTGTTCTCAAAAGAGTTGCTCCAAGAAACAAATTTCTCCGCAAATTAGAAATACGCTAACGTGTCTCAGTTGTCTAGTTGTGGTTCATCTATCCAAAACAACCCATAATGTCATTGGCTTGGCGGGCGAAATTTAGCTCGGCCTTAATGCATGTTTTTTGATATGCGCCCTCAGCATGTATAAAGTTGGTTGTTCAGAAAAATTCGGTCCTCAAAAGTAGCAAGCGAAAATTCTCCGCGACAACAAAATCCTAGGGCCGTATAAAACAAAACGAACTTTATTCTGTGCGTACAGCCAACAACAGTAATAACAACAAAACAAATGACTACATTAATACATTAATAACAACATTATTTGTTGGATATTAACTTGCTTTAGTTAGTTTCGCTGAATTGTAACAACGAACCGTCCCTAATGTTTTAGATTAATGGCATTTTATCTTTTTCTGAAAGAATACATTCTAGTTGTCTGTTAAGGTGGTGTGCGAAAATATAGAAACATTCACCGCATCCCGCTATGTACTCCTTGTGCTTATGTTTGAAGTCTTTTGCCAGATACTTTGATGGTACAGTTGGAATATCTGACTTCATTGATTCAGCTCTGCTAATTACCTTTTTTCTCCATTCTTCCATTTTACAACGATTGTTTTCTATCATCATTGTCAAAACATGCGCCCAGTGTGCATCACCTATCTCTTTATATCGGGGATGATTTTGTAGCTCTTTAAAGGACGACGTCTCACCGATTGATTCAATACATGCCTGCAATAGCTCGTTAAGCTGATACTCCTGGGCCAGCAAAAGTGCTTCGACAGAACGAAATTTTCTCTCAAGCAGAAAATTGTGGCACTCTCTACTCAATGATTTGATGTTGTATTTTCGACCCAGTTCCAGAAGTTCTTCTGCATCACTCAAATCTGTCAAAAAGTTAGTGATGCAACGTTTCAGACACGTTCAACTTGTTTTGAAAGGATTTTAATTGTAAAAGTCAGCCGTTATTTAAACCTAAACAAGAGCTGTCAAACTATATAACACTAGCAAATTGGAATCTGGATCGTTTGATGGACGGAGACTGGAAATGCACAAGGGTTTGCAGTGTGGATGACATTAGTTATTATCATTATCGTTATTATTGTTATCACTATCGTTATTATTGTCATCGTTGTCATTATTGCTATATAAAGTTGAAGTTTTGATTTCGTGAATTTGCCAGCCGGGTCACAATCAGAACTTGGGTAAGCATACTGCATGCATTGTAACAACTACGCAAGAAAATTACTATTGTTTAAATCACTATCATCATCATCATCTGCAGCAACTCCACTATCACATCACCATCACAATCACCACCGCCACCATCACCATGCATCACCTTCAAAATCTCCACCTTCATTACCACGTCCATCATCATCAGCATCATCATCATCATCACCATCGCCATCATCATCACTACCACCATCGCCATCTTTATTACTATCACCATCACCATCTTCATTACCATCTCCATCTCCATCGCCATGCATCATCACCATCTTCATCACTATCACCATTGCCAACTTTATCACCATCATCATCATCATCATCATCATCATCATCATCATCACCACCACCACCACCATCACCATCACTATCTTCATCACCATCTTCATCACAATCATTATTGATGTATCGAAATTTCTCTTATAGGTATTTATAAAATGACAATCTGTAAAAACTTGCAATACTAACCAACAACGTAACAACGATCAGCAGGAAGGTTTGACGCAATGTCCAAGGTCGGTATAACAACCGCTACCTTACCGACTGGCAACACAAAAAGTTTCAGCATGCAGATGCCATTACAAATAAGAACAATTGTAGTTGCAAATTAGGTCATCTCCATCGATTATAAATGTTAAATCAGCTGTTTGTCAGTTCAAAAAGAATGTACATTTTAAAAAGTTTTGTCCATTAACAATATTTATCTAAATAAGATAGTGGTTGATGTTACAACGTTTTGACGGTCTTTGACTCGTCTTCTTCAAGTCTCGCCAAAACAACATTTATTTACCTTTGATTTCAAACCACTCTTTATGGTAGATAAACCCAAGCATCTGTTTGAACGGCGCATATAGCGTTTCTTTTAACTCAATTTCAGACATGATCTTTTCCTGGAAATCCAGCGTGAACATAGTTTTGAATACAGTATGGCCTTGCTGACATGAAATCGGGTTCCTTCCACCAACAGTACTACATCTGAGAATGACTCTCCATCACTATGTTCATTAAATACATCATCTTCTTCCACTAGCCATATCTTAGGAATATAAAAATACATACGAAAGACAAACTTAACAAACTATTATTACAAGCACACCTCTATCTACAATCACATCACCGCCAATATTGTTTCCCCGAGCGACAGCTAACTGATAACACGAAAATTAGTCAGATTTAAGTATAAAAGCGACAAAACACATTCATTTATATGAGTAAAATTCAGCATGTACAGTTTAAAATGTGCTAAATTGTTGAAGTGACGAATTCAAGAGGCAACTCTCTTCTACAATAATCGACACAATTCTTTAATTGTTATAACTACGTTTCTATCAGTATTCAGTACGCCTGAGAGACATGAAGAACCTTGTTGAAAACGCCTGACGCGGTAAAAGGATTGGGTTTTAACACTTAAAAGTGCTAAAGCGACGCTCTTCCAGACTATTTATAACATGTAGGTATCAATAAGTTGCCGCGATGCGTTAGTTTGGACCTTTTCATATGTTTTACCATTTATGACAGTTATAGTTGGAGATTACATCGTCTATTAATATGTATACGTTTAAAATCTGATGCTCCATTGAAGTAAAATAATTTAAAAATTAAGGCATAAAAATACAATTATCATTTAAGTATAAACAAACGTTTTCGCTCTACGTGAGCATCTTCATTTGCATTTCTGTATCTATCAACTATCTATAAACCCTTCATTCTCTCAGCTTTTTCAGATGCTCTGACGACGGGCGAACGCTGGTAACGTCAGCTTTTTCAAACTCCTACGGCGATAATTCTTTTATCAACACTAGTTAAAGTTTGTATCTACTCGCTGAGGCATTGAAAAGGCTTTTTAAAAAACTATTTACTTTTTAGGGGAGTCAGGTTGGCACAGCGGTCATCACTCGCGCCTCTCACCTATACTCCCGGGTTCGACTCCGCATGTGAGCTAAGATTTGTCGATCTCAATCTGACTCCGAGGATTTTTCTCCGGGTACCCGGTTTTCCTTCCTCGGCGAAAATCGACTCCGGGTATGGGCCGTAAAGCGGCTGCAATTGTGTATGTGTCTGTTACCCTTGTAATGTGATGAGTGCGCCTTTAAAATGCTTGCGGTCCGGCTTCGATGAGCCGCGTCCTTCCAAGCAAGGCCGATTTATTATTATTTATTTATTTAAAGTTTCATACAACAAAGAGATTTATCGCTCTTACGGCATCACAGTGCGCGTGACACGTCAACTTGCATGCTTCAACTTTATATCGTAGCAACTTTATTACGATATGCCTAGGCCCGCCGGTTTCATTTCTTCGCCCTGTGCGGTGAGTACGCCCAATCTCTATCTCGTCTGCATTGATATTCAATTCGCTCTGCAGCAGATTCTGGACATTTTGTACGGTCGCCTGCCAGGCCTCATTTCTCTCCTCATGTATTTCTTCTCTTGCGTTAATCTTAAGCCATGTGGTAAATAAAAACCGTTGAAACAGCTTATCATAATAACGCCTTTGTATCTATTGCGTCTAGCAAATCCGGTGTGGATAACTGTGCCTTCCTATCACTACAGTTAAAATCGTTGTACTGCAAAAAGAACCAGACCAGCTCCCCCTTCCAAAAAATACCATCTTTTTGCGATCCAAAAACTAGAATCGTAATTTAATCAGATCGAAAATAAATCACTTCAGATCTGGCCAAAATTTCAAACTGAAAAACATATTTTGGACCCTGGTATCATAGCTCGCTCCCAGTAAACCCTTCGGTAAATAATCAAAATCGCTACATTTGCCTACTTGTCATCGGAGGGTGAAGGGCAGAGAAGATGTACTTTAACACTCATATTTAGCAACACAACAATTTAAGTATTGAACGTGAGTTTCAAAATATGGAGCTTTACAAGTTAACCAAAATGCGGTTTGATCCCACACAGAGAAATGATAAACCGAGTTCGAGTATATTTATCGTATTTTATGTGATTTTATAATTTTTGTATTTAACTGTTTCTTTTCTTTCTGCTCTTTTTTCTAATCAAACTCCTTTTGTCTCTTACTATTTTGTCGCATTGTGGTTTACTTTTTATGCATTATTTATGATCTTCTCAGTTCTTTCTCATGCTCTTTTAGTTTTACATTTTAAAATACTTCCACACCTTCATTTGTTTTTTTGTGTGTCCAGGGTAACATTGTTACCCATCTTTTTACGAGACTGCACTGATAATCCTGTTTAAATAAAAAAAGTTCTACAATCACAGCTTTGTATTTTCCGTGTTGGGTGACGACGCCGACAAAGAACAATAGTAAATACAATGACTGCACGTTGGAATGCATCGACCTGAGCACCTGCACGTAGCTGTCGCTAGAAGCAGAACGAGAAAAAAGAACTATTTTAGATTCGTCTGGGAATAATAGGATGTGGAAACAAAACTGTTTTCAATACGTGTTTACCTTTAAGGAGGAAGATTAGAACGTTTATCAGAAGTTCATTTTTTCTGAGTCGCCTTTGGCGTTCCCGTCTGGATGTCCCGTATAACACTACACTATTGTATACACATTTTGCCCAATTTTCACATTCAGCACTTGGAAAAATGTGAGCCGGTTTTAAATTATTCACTAGTCATTAAAACATATATTTTTTTTATTTTTTCTTTCTTATTTTTTAAAAAGAATTCACAACTTTTGTAAATCTCATATTTATACATTGTTTCTGAGAGATCTTATCAATCGAGAATATAGAAACATTCATTTTCATAAACTTTTTCATTTGTGGGAAACTTCATTTTGTACCCCATTCCAACATTACTTCAGTGCAGCTCATGATCCAACCCAAGTTCCTGAAATGATTAATAAATACTTTTTCGGCGTAAAACAAACTTGTGCATTGGTGAGCGGTTGACATAAACACATCATTCATTCACAGTCCTTTTAATATAATCGCAGAGGCACCACCTCCGCCGTTGCAGATACTCCCTAGTCCCAGGGCCCCAGGCTTGAGAGAGTGTGTCATATGTGCTACCAGTCTTGCGCCAGACATACTAGAAGGAAAAATAAGTACGTTGAAAAGAGTGAAACGTAGTAATGACCATCGCTATAATCATCAAAACCTCATCATCATTTTCATCATCATTGCCTCTTACTTCACCAGTGGTGTTAGCATCATCATCAGTATCATTATTAATTTAATTTTATTTATTCATAAAGATAACAAGCCCTTAAATACCTTATTATAGGAAATTAACGGTCCATGAAATTAACGCGAATCGTTAAAATTCGCGTTAATTTAAGTCGCATTAATTTTGTTGAGCGTTAATTTCCGCGACGTTAATTAAGTGAAGCGTTAATTTCCGCGCTCTTAATTCCAGTATTTTAACCCCAATTTCGGAACATGTTCAAACAGTTTTGACACCCAAAAAGCATTAACTACAAGCGAAAGGAAGGGTATATTTAATGGAGGAGATCGGCCGGTATCTTGGACTGCGTGAAAAACGCTAGAAATGGCCAGATTCCGTCAAGTAACCATATGTTTAGAATTTTGCGTACTGTTGTGTTGAGCACATCGCTCAGTTTTGTTTAGTTTTATTTTTTTTTCGTCAATTGTTGAAAAATTTGTTCCAGTTGTTCCCACTGTGTCTTAATCGCGTTAATTTTCTTTATTGCGAAATCCTACCTCTTCTTTCGCGTTAATTTTCTTTATTCAAAAGTCGTTTGCATTAAATTCGCGTTAATTTAAGTCGCGTCTATTTCCAATGCCTTAATTTCATGGAGCGTTAATTTCCAATAATAAGGCAAAAACAACACGTTGCTATTTAAAGAGATAGACAGTCCAAAAGAAACCACAAGGCTTATGATATTTGGACTGTCTTTTCTGTACTAGTTATAAAAACGAACTGATTTTACAATCATAAATTGCAATAGAGAATAGTCATCATTTTCTATAAATAAATAAATACAGGAATCTGATTTAATTGTAAAACCACAAATATACACGAGAAGTAGGAATTTAGTAGTTTGGACAAGGTCATATGTCGCTATCGTCATCATTTTGAGTTTAACCATCATCATTATCGGTATCAACCATTTTCAGTACCATCATCACCATCAATATCACCTACAGCATAATCATCATTATTTGATTTTTATGTTATCATCGATACGAGCTATGACAAACGTTTACCTTATAGAACATTACAGTAAAGCTAACGAAGAAAACACAGCACTTTTCACCTGAGTTCTACTGTTAAAAGATCCTCGGCGCGGCTGTACAACAAGATTGTTCTTAGAGTAAACGCTTTGTTAGCCTGTGTCCACATCAGGACTTCAAACTTGGTAACTCTTGGTAACCAAATCGATTGCTTTTACAGTTTGATTTTCCCGCTCGCCGCCATCTTGAATTGTGACGTTTTAGGGTTGCAGTGCCAGTCTCCACTCTTGAATGAAACAATAGCAATGAACGAGTAGGGGTCTGGCACTGCAACCCGAATACGTCACATTTCAAGATGGCGGTGCCCGGGAAATTTGAACTATGGAAACGATCATAACAAATCACTTGGCGTGAACGATACATAGAGAATTATCAAATGTGCGCCGACGATATAAACATATTAAAGTTATGAAAAAGTCTTATTTTAGATTAATATTCTTGAACAGCCGAGGATCGCTTTAATTTTATCACAGAGAGAATTTGGTCGGGTGCCAAACGACCTTCCTTAACGACTTCTGGTAATCACTTTCCAGGAATAATACTGAAACGCATTATTGAGCGAAGCTCGTCAATTATTTGCATGTTCCATTTTTTACAAGGTGGTTAATACACGTTGTTCGCTTTCTTCCTCGATTCGTTCGGCCGAATGATGATGATTCCCAAAACGGGCAGTTAAATCTCTTAACACAGCTCAAACACCATGTCGATCTGACAATTTTAAGAGCGCCATGACAATTACTAACCCGAGAAACGAATCCTTTGTTACAACACAATATTTCGACATATTTTCAATCACAATGTCGTTTACGGGAACATGGAAGTCATTGATTCGAGTGACAGTTGGTCAAGTTTGCGATTCCTTGAGGCTTACTACATAAATAACTTAAAACCAACAATAAACGAAGGCCTGAAAGCCTCCTGAGACCTAAAGCTATTCTATTCTGCAAATAATCACACTGTATCTCTTTTTATTTTCTCATGAAAGTGTGTAAACCTCCAGAGACCAAAAGCTCTTTTAATCTGCAAATAATCATACTCTACCTCTTTATTTATGTCCTATGAAAGCATGAAAACTTCCAGAGACCAGTAACTTATCAATTATAAATAACTTTCTTGTAAATCCTTTTCATAACATGATTTGGCTTTGACTTCGTGTAGAGGACACAGGTCATTTGAACCAATCAAAAGAAAGATAAAGCTGACCCCAACCCCATTCAGCCAATCACAAACCTTGTTTAAATCTGTGTCCTCTACACGAAGTAAGAGCCCATGATTTGTTCGTTTTGCTTCTCCAACAATAACTTGAAAATGACGTTGGCCGACGTCGAAACGTCTCAAACATAAAATCGCTTAATTTTATAGTTAAATAACATGATTATGATTTTGAATAAAGTCGAAATTCTTGATCCAAAACTTGGATTTGCTAATGATTTTTTTTCAGCGCTAAACCAGTGACTGGTCAGTAAAATGACAAGGACTCAAAACTCACCCGATGGGATGTCCCAGGGACACAGCTCCACCATGAATATTAACTTTGGCTGGGTCAAGATCCATGATCTTTAAAAATACAGTCATTTATTAGAAAACAAAAGATAACAAGAATATTATGTATTGTAACCAGGGCCTGAAAGGACGGGGGGGGAGTGGGGTTGGGGATTGTGCTTTGCTTGAGGGCTTAGGTAATTATTTTATTATGGGAGGGGTGGCATAAATACGTTTAAATGTAAAGATTATATTTCCCTATATCCCCTCCAGAAATATTGAACAACCTTATAAGAAATGTACGGCAATTCAGTGTTGAGAACTCAAACTTGTTGAGAACTCGATTTCATGACTATGCCTGTTATACTAATATAGCATTTCTCCCTTCTCAAGTGACCTACAACATTAGGGCACTCGTACACTAGAAATGCAAAATTTTACTAATTACCCATTTGCTAGTTCTTGGTGTCACATTGTCAGTATAAAATGCAGTCACTCAAGGACAATCTTTAACTTCCACAGAAATGCCTCCACTCATTCCAAGAGAACCAGATTCTAACAGCATTTAGCTCGAAATTAATTGTTGACTGTGCAGCCACAAATGAACAGTTCCTGAGGCAGTAAACGGCGGCGTGGTTGGCGCAGTGGTAAGATCTCTGCCTTCTAACTACAACGTCCCAGGTTCAAACCCTGGCTCAGCCAAGTGTTGAACATTTCTGTGACCTTCTTTTCCGCCAAAGTTGACTCAGCTTCCCATTCTTCCAAGGTCGGTAAAATGAGTACCAGCTTCTATTGAGGACTACCCTGCGATGGATTAGTGTCCCGTCCAGGAGGAAAGAATGACTCTCATCCGCAGAAACCGGAGATAAGCACTGGCTCCAATGGGCCACTTAGGACCATAAATGAATTAGCTGTGGAGGTAGTCTTCTCTTCCTGGGCTGGGTTGTTCAAAAGTGGGTCAACTTTAACTCCAACTTAGGCCAAAAATCAAAGAATATTTTCTTCCCCAAGGAAATATTTACATTGCATATAAAGTAACGGTTCAGATTTTCTAGGGAAACAAAATGTAAACCCCAAAATTGCAGCTGGAATTAGCCTCTGCAACGTTGGAAACAGTTCAAATTTTAATCACGGGTTGGTACGAAATGGCTTTCAACAACTGGTTCCAGGGAGGACAAATAGAGTGAAGGGGAAGTATTAAAAATTAGAGGAGTATGGGATGGGTGAAATGGAAAGATGAAAAAGTGGGTGAATGGGAAGTATGAAGAATATGTTTGAAAGAGAAAGGTAAAGATGATGGCAACAGGGGTGAAAGATTGGGGTGAGGAAGAAGGGGAACAAAAACAAGAACTTTATCAGGGTGTCAAACAAGTATTAGATATATATTAAATTCTGATCTACATCGATCAAGGTGAATAAATCAGAGAACTTAATTCAATTACTAAACCTTAAGAGAAACTAATGGAAAATAGAGACAAGGAATGAGGAGAAAAGAAAGGAGAGGAGAGTGAGGAAGAGGGGAGAGGAGAGTGAGAGAAGAGAAAAAGAGATGAGACGAAAAACGAGAAAAGAAAGAGGAAAAAATAAAAAAAAATACCTTAATGTTGGCAAGAACAACTGCACTAAATGCTTCATTAATTTCCCACATGTCAATGTCTTCCTTCTTCAAACCGGTGATCTTTAACAGCTGAAACAATTTCAACATTTACTTGAATTTAGGTTCACTTTTTATTTCAGCCAAAGGGTAGTCAGCAGTTTCAAATGAAAGCATGGTTAAACCAATCTGTAAAAGACTGGTTCATTAAAAAGAAACTGAATGTTCTTAACATGTGTAAAACCTAATAAAATCACCAAGATGAAGCATATACTTGCACAAAATGAAAGGCAATAGAACTTATTCATAATAGCGACTATTTCAATAATTGTTTATTTAGATTCAAATTGGCCCAAGTAGCCTCAGCTTGGATACTAACATATTCTTTTGAAGGTTTAACACAAGAACGATTCTAGTGAGTCTAATTTAAGTATAGACAAACGAATATTAAAATCATCACCATTTATGGAAAGGTAAATAAAAAAATTAAGAACGTCATAAATTAATTACTCTCAAGCCACAAACCTTTGGCATGGCAGCAGCTGGAGCAATGGGAAAATCAATTGGTTCCACTGCGGCATCTGCAAAGCCTAATGATGTAACCAGACATATTTAAAAATTATTTCATTTGAACGTGAATATAGCAAAAGCATACACAAACCATGTGGATGATACGTAACCAGTCGGGGGACAAGAATACAGTGTGTCATCATGAACTGACAGATGGATATTTGGTAATCAAAGAATGATTGTTCAATTAAAAGGTCTTTAAAAAAACTTGAAATAAAAGAACATTGAAAGAAAACTATGTTGAAGAAAATTTAACTGGATTGTGTACAGGGGCCAAGTGTTACTACAGCAACACAGCTACTTTAGTCTGACCTCGCTGAGCTGAGCCCTTTGCAATTCATCATGTAAATATGACCTTAAGTTTAATTTTAAAAGATTTCAGTGACATTTCTTTTAACTCTTTTGGGATCTTCATCTTATTCCACGATTTCACACTCCTGTACTCAAAGAATCATTGCCCTGATTTCCAGGTCATCCTTTTGTCTGGTACTGTCATACATTGGTTTCTTGTACTTGTAGCACAGATGGTGCTTGATTGTTCATAATCCTGTGTATAAGGATAGCTTCTCTGAACTTCAATTGCTGGTTTACTGGGAGCCAGTTAAAGTGTTGAAGGACAGGAGTGGTATGGTCAAACTTATGGGTGTTCGGGATAATTCTACAGGTGAAGTTTTGAACTGCCTGAAGTCTCTGGCTATGAGAAAGGGCAATTAGCAAGCAAACCTCTTTACCCTTAAGCCACTACTTACATAATCATAATTACAACTGCACCAACTTTAGTAGTTGTTAATTAAAAAATGGAAAAACCGTTAGTGCTAAGTGAGTTTGGGAGAACAAGAATTGGACTGAAGGCCAGTTACAGCAGTTCAACTCACCAACAATGGTTGCTAAAGGTTTTACCCCAAGTCTTTCTGCTGCTTCTCTTGACATCAGTACCATGGCTGCTGCACCATCGTTAAGTGTGCTTGAGTTTGCAGCTGTTACTGAGCCTGTGACATTTAAATAATAATAGTAACAGTAATAATAATATATAGACTAGTAAAAATGAGAGTTATTAAGGTCCAACATTTTCAAGGTTAAATGTCTTTAATCAATGCAAAGTACAAGCCTTGAAGGGCAAACTAACCAAATGTATGACTCTGAAATTTTGAACTTTGCACTGATTAGCCATATAACCTTAACAACAGCATTAGTAGGAATGCTAAAACATTGGTCAGGACCTTAACAACAACAACAACAACAATAATAATAATAATAATAATAAAATTTCAAATCCAGCTTGATAATTACCCTATTAATATTTTCTAGTCAAAGACAATATTACAAGGATGCAGCTTAACTGGGATGGCTGGCGCTGACCTCAGCTGAGTGTTGAACATTTATGTGACATTCTTTTCGCCAAAGTTGACTCAGCCTTCCATGCTCCTGAGGACTTTAAAATGGGTACCAGTTTCTGCTGGGGGCTAACCTGGGATGGATTAGTGTCCCATCCAAGGGAGTAAATGACTCTATCTGGCTAACACTACTGTAAACAGAAACCAGAGATAAGCAATGGCTCCAATGGGTCACTTATGCTTGTAAATTGATTTAGCTTTAGCAGCTCAACTTGGCTGGGCCACAATTGCAGATGCTATGAGGTCCACAGAGTAAGCTATGAATTGATTTTGTCG
This sequence comes from Palythoa mutuki, assembly GCA_027575235.2. NCBI lineage: Eukaryota > Metazoa > Cnidaria > Anthozoa > Zoantharia > Sphenopidae > Palythoa > Palythoa mutuki. Next base: position 2,527 of record JAODFW021288681.1, on the reverse strand, counting down.
AGGGAATGTTTAGGGTCATTGGAATGGACTAATGTCTGCCCACAATCTCATGTCTTGCAAATGAAAAGTTATTTTACAACCAAGGGAACTACTTTTGAAATAATTTTATGTCAGATTTATTGGGTTACGCCTCTCTCAGCTGTTTGTTTAGGGTCAAGAATCGAGATATGTTTTTGTTTCATTTTGTTGGAATATTTTAAGCTTCTAATTGATCTTTTTATAAACAAATTTATCAGTAACAGCTCAAACAAGAGTATTTAATTGACAGTGCAATATCCTAATTTTTCTGTTATTAATTAAAACTAACTAAACAATAAAATATTATCTAGGTCTTAAAATTGTGTCTTAATTTCCAGTTATGTAAACTGTGCGTTTTGAGCAAGATTAAGAAATGCTTTCCACAACTAACCTCCTTGCTTCTTGAAAGCTGGCTTCAAACCGGGAAATTTGTCAAACTTTGCTTTTTTATATTCCTCATCTTCAGACACTGTGATGTCACCTGAGAGTCCATGGTGCAAGATACAAGTAAAATTTCACAAATAAAACCCCAATGCAACAAAATAAAAACACATAATTATGGACCATGACCATACACCCCAAGTGACCCTCAACAGGTGGGTCAGGCCTGCATTTGAACATTATTTTAAACCTGCTGACCTGCCGCAACTGAGTAAAAACCTGCATTTGTGATCAAGCTCTGCATTTTTTATTAAATCAGCCAATTCCAAAAGGACTCGTAATTTTCAGGCTAAGATTCCTACAAATAATAAATAAATTGCTAGTAAAACATGTTGAAAAGCAACACAAATTCTGAATAAAATGTTTCGGACATTCACAACCTATTAATTTTACTTTAATCTCTGCCCCATTTATTTAGCACCTAAGAGTATATAGTACGTGGATACAATAAAGATTATACAAAAAGGTTGATAAATAAAAGTCTAGAAATTCCATTAACAAACCTTTTCTGCTTGAAACAGTGACAGGTACCACTTCATCACTGAACTTGCCTTCCTTCAAAATCAAACAAAAATTACTAATAAAATTATACCCTAAGGGCACAGATTATATTATGATCCCCATAATCTTCTTGACTAGCCAGCAGCTATCAGTTCACCCTCAAGCTGAAACTGGAGTTAAACCTAATTTAGTCAGAATTACTTTGTTACCATCCACTTTTCAAATTCTCACCTTCCATGCATCAGCAGAGCGAGTATAGGAAGATACAGCAAACTCATCTTGATCTTCTCTGGTCAAGCTATATTTACTCACTGTATTCTCAGCACAGTTTCCCTGGATGATTCATAGAAACACTTCATAAATTAATGTTATATTATGACAATCATTAAAAATTCAATTTTGAAGATACAATTTAATTTGAACAGGTATATGTATACTGAAAACGAATCTTAATAACAACGACAACGACAACAATAATAATAATAATAATAATAATAATATTAATATTAATATTAATATTAATAACAATAATTATTTTTTTGAGGTCCAGAATCCATCAAATAGACCATTCACAGTTCCTGAAAGGTAACCAAGCCTCTATATGAAACCGAGGCGAAGGCTGACCTGGAACACTTCTCTATCTGTGCGAGGTCAACCCTCGCCTCAGTTTCATGTAGAAGCTTGGATACCTTTCAGCAACTGCGAAAAGGTCTATTGTGCATTCTGATTGGCTAGCCAGAGGTCTAGAATCCTATGATATCGTACACCTGAGTATGGTAAAAGATGTGGAGTTTTGAGAAGGCCTCACACATGACATTCTCAAAAACTGACCAGTGGAACTGATTGATTTTTAAAGTAAGAGAGAGTAAATAAATACTTGCCATGTGTATCTGATTGTACACATCCCACAGTCCATCCTTTACTATAGCATCCTGTGTAACAGCAGGTACAGTAATATTATTTTCAATTAAAAATTATTTCATGAGCATGCATTAAATATGAGATGTTGTTAATAAATTCCTGTTCCATACCTCCATCATGTGTCCACCGTATGACGGCGCATCTCGACTTACTAGGAATGGCACTTGTGACATGCTCTCCATACCCCCAGCTACCATCACATCCTAGGTTATGAAAAATGCATTCAAATGGCCAAAATTTATATATCTGAAATTGCACCATGTTTTCTTCTTATTTATGTACCATATTTGCTTACGTATACCGTATTTCTTCGAATAAACGCCGCCCTCGAATAAATGCCGCACCTGAGAGCCAAAATATCAATAAATGCCACCCTCGAATAAACGCCGCACCCTGGAACAGACAGCAAACTGAAACATCAAATTTATGACATTCACAAAACTATACGTTTAAAGTTTGAAAGGTACAGACAAAAATCCACAACATCGAATTTATCTGATTTCTTACACATTTACAAGCGCAACAAGTTGTAGTTGTAAAACTGTAAAGCTGATCGGTACAGCCAAACAAAGAACTGTTTAATTTTTTTCTACTTTTTAAAGTAAAGTTACGGTTGGTTGTTTACAAAAATAAACAGCATTTTAAA
>JAODFW021287747.1:0-15048 GCA_027575235.2 Palythoa mutuki | reverse complement strand
ATGTAAATATCTTACGTCATGCCAATAAAGCCAAATTGTTACTGTTACTACTACTACTACTACTACTACTACTACTATTGCTCGTAATACTCATACTCCTACGACTACTACTACTGCTACTGCTGATACCACTACTACTACTTCTATGTCTACTACTGCTTAATGTTCTTGTAAACTTCAAGTCTCAGCCTAGTCATGTCAGGTTATGTTCAAGGATTCTCTTAAGTTATTTTTAATTTTCAGCCTCAAACTCAAAGTTCTTAGCCAAAATATCTGAGTATTTGATTATACGCTAACTGGCCAATCAAAGGGCTTGTACTTGAAGGTCTAGGGCTCGTGTGTACATGGAATATGCCAGTGAAACGTGCATGGCATCACTCGAAATCGTTGAACAACCTGCATATACATAGAATAAGAACGGTGGATGACAAGTACAACACTTGACCATCTGTTTGATGTAGGTCAACACACATCTCACCTCATCCATCTTTAATCCAACACAGCCCGTCCATTTCGTCATAATAAATTGCAATAATATATAGGGCCTCAAGAAATCATTTCAAATAAAATTATGAAAGAATAGTTTGTCTAAGAGGAAATCGTAAACCTCCTTTTTTGGTAAGTTTCGGGAGGAAATCAGGTTCAGATGGTTTAAAATAAGCTGGTATTTGTTCGGTACCAGCTAAATCAACAAATCAGCCGGGGATAAAGTCAGTAAATTTAGGTGATGCCGCCTTCTCCTGGGAAAGCGGTTCTCACAAGTGCCGCAAGACAAAACGCCTGGGGATCGTCATGCCTTATCAACCATTAATTAGAGCAGTGATGTACGCCCAGCAAATACAATATATTTAAAGTTTTGCAAAACTCCATATCTGATATAATTGAATTCCTTTCTATATTTATTCCTCGTACCGATTGAGGTTTCGATCAAGGCCAATACTGATATTGTTGCTGTTATGGCACGGCAACCCACTTGTTTACAACTAAAAGACAATACTGGCAACCGATCAGCGACTTTATCTTTTCTAACCTCAAGTGGATATGTTGCTAAAATTAAACTATTTCTTGATCAAAGGACCGAAAATTGTAATAAATTCTAAAACTGTGGCTTTCTTTAGAGTTATTCGACCGTTCTTGGCTAAACCAAGAAATGTGATTAGTTGTATTTATTATTGCGGAAACATGCTCTACTAGCCAAATACATGACGTTTTCTTGAGGAGAAGGGGAAAATGATTTTTTAAATTGACAAAAGTTCACCAACATACACTAAATCCATAAATGACGTCAGTTTCTTTATTTTGAAACCACGACAAGCGGCAAGACACCACGTAAGGAACCTGCAACAAACCCGGCGTCACAAGGTATTAACCCCTAATCTGCTAAACCCATTTTCTGAAAAACCAAGAGTGTCTCAAATTTTGAACCGTCGTCTCAAATCCTATAAAGTGACCATTTATTTTGCATTTTGTTTGTCTTGAAATGTAGATTAGAACATGTGTTTTGTATTACGAAATTCAGAAATTGGTAATTCTTGCAAGTTGAACTCTTCAGTGAAAACTCAACAGGTATTTTAAAAAGGGTAACAGTTATGTCAATATGCCAAATATCAAGTCCATTGCACCAAATAACATAGAATTTTTTTATATTACTGGTAATGAAACTTTAGTTTTGTGTTTCTCACCTGTAGGTAGGTCAACAAAAATGTTTAGAACTTATCTTAACTAATGAAATCCGCCATCTTGATATTTTCAACCAAGGCTATCAATTTAAATCAATGTTTTTAGAGTTGTCAACTTTTACTATTTTCGAAATAAGAAACAGTGCACATAAATTAACTATAGATGAATTTTTCTTTTATCATATCAAAAAATGCCGCATTTTTAATCCTGTTTGTAGACTACTCTTGAAAGGAATACCGGCGGCGTGTATTACCATATTTGTTTTTTCATCTTTGCAGAATAACGATTAAAAAATGTGGTATATTTTAAGTAGCTTAAATGAGGGGATGTTAAAATTGCATAACTACAACAGCTTCAGCCTTTTTTCTATTGAGAAATTAAGTCTGCATTCCGTTTCCCTATACCTAGCTTACTTTTCCTTTGGCACTTTTCTCTATCGAAGCGCATCTGAAACTTTTAAATTGTGCGTAACAATTCATTATAGTGACATTAATGAGGTCACATTCCGATCATAATTACATACTTTGTACGTCGCTGAATTATATTAGGAGTTGACGGGGCAGTCGCCAAACAACAGCACACTATTGTTTTTTTTTGAAGTATCAAACCACTGGAATCTCAAACGTTTGAGTAGAGATTCCACGTGAACATAAGAGGATAAAATATCGACCTTTACGGATAAGGTCGAAGACCTTTAATTTTTGTTGGGCTATGAACATGGTTTTCTCATTCGTACTTAATACTTATGGTAGCTTAGTTCGTCTTTCAACATGGCTTGACTTATTTTCTTTGTCTGGGTATTCATGTTGGTATACGTATCAACATACCTTGGAGCATTGATAGCTACAGGTGTTCATAATTCTATTACTGTTTTTTTTATTCTTTTGAAACTTTTGTTTTTCCTCATTTAAATACAGCCTAGATGTAAACAAGTTGCAACATTTTGGATTCTAAAATCAAGTTTCTTCTTTTTCCCCTGGTCTTGATGTTGTTGTTGTTTCTTCTTGTTCTTGTTCTTCTTCAGTTCTTATTATTTTAGTTTTAGTTTTTATTTTTGTTTTTTTTTATATCTCATTATATTCAAACTATGTGGAAACGTCTAGTCTAGCTAGCAAAACAATTCTACCGTCTATTGGTGGTTAAAATGCAGAACGTATTATATTTATATGGTCATGTCTTTCAGAATTGGATACACTTCCGGAAAATACAAATGGGACGTCACAAACTCACAGGAAATACATCCTAGTGACCTGAAAGTGACAGCTAGCTTTCAAAGACGTGCCAAAACGTAAATCGGTACAAACATGACTTTTTATCTCGATATTAAGCGCTTGTGGTACTGTAGGTAGCAGGAGATCTCTTGCGAAAATAACAAATATCTTCCGACTGGAATTCGTTACACAACTGACTGGTTTTGATCTTTTTGTTTTAAAAAAGGATAAGTCTTTGAACTTTAAAGATTAATTGGTTTACCAAAGGCCACTGTCAACACTAGATAGCACTAATTAAGGTAAGATAAGCCAAATCGAAACCAGTTTGGCAATAGGTAGAGTGGAGAATTCTTATGTTACAAAATATCTGGCGCACGCAAGTTTCACGTAGAAACAAACCGCGGACATAAAAGCTACACTTGCTGGCTTCCACTGCATTTGCTGTAATTATTTGATTAGTAATATACGTTTTTTTAACTTGATATCCATTACGATTTCTTCATTATCAGACATTTCATGCTTGACATCTTACACCTATCGTTGCAGATAATTCATTGTTGAATAGAGAAGAAATAATAAAGACGCGCTGTCGTGAAGCACAGAAGTTATCTTCTTCCTACAAACTCCAAATGGCTTGGAATTTTTCCTTTTCATATTTGTGGTCAGCATTGGTGATTTTCTTGTTAGTGGGCGAAGTTATGCCTCGACGAAAATCCGCTTTTGACAGAATAGCAGCAGTGAATCGTAAATATGGTGAGTGCCTGGTGTTATTATTATCTTAAAACAGACCAGACAGAGAAGAAGACAGCGAAAATTGTAATTCTTGAATAAACATGAAAGCCTATCTGTCTTTGGTTTAACAATCAGTACTCTTCATTGCAAATTTCAAACGTTCTTAATGTTATTGTGCTTGAATCCAGTCAAATATTGCCTGAGATTCGATCAACGTGTTCTCAAGTTAAAAATGGTATACGTGTTACATGCTTTTAATTTTATTACTGTTACTGTGACAAGCATTACATTTTCGTTGTGCTTTTGTCTCGTCTGGCTTCATTTTGTTTTTAAAAATAACGAAAGTGGATGTCCTCACAGTTTGATGATCTGCCTACAACAGTAAATCCGTGTTGAACAATGAATGAACTGTTCAAATGTAGTCCTTGAGATATACGCAAACAAAAGCCACGACCGCAAGAGTTAAAATAAGTTAACGTGTCTGTAGCCCGAACTGTGAACACTTCGGAGTTTTCGTGTGACCTTAATGTGCACTAATAGTAGCATGTGACATGAAACGGTTGGTACACTACCGAAACATAGGACGATAGGTTAATTCCTGAAAGATCACAGTTCGGTAATTGTTCCATATGTGAAGATTCATTTATCAATGCCATTAAGTCACGTTTCGCAAACGCCTGTCAGGTTCATAAATCTCACCCAAATAGTTTCAAGCTTTAGTTTCCGAGTGCATGATTTCGCTAACATGACGCCGCAGATACCCTCTGTTTTGGCTTAAAGCTAATGTGTGTTACACGCGAGTTATTATAGCTGGTAGTAACATTTCATAACATTAACTCTAAAGACCGACCCGCGCTGTTCATTTGTCATAATCTCCCAAAAGTGACCTGATCTTTGATCTTTTAAAGCGTTTCGTTCGGAAAAGGGAATTTAAAATTTTGCCTGCAGCTACATAATGCAAAATATCTTTCTGTTAAACATATACACATACAAAAATTATTCTAATAAAACTGGGACAGTAAAAGTATTAAACAACAATAATACTTTACTTTTCTATTTCGTTTAGTCTTTGCGTAAAGTTCAAACAAGCATCAATTAAGTCCTTGTAAAAAAATATCCGCATCTTTTTCTAGATGGGTCGAGTTAGACCTTTAAACATTAAATATCACTGAAGAAAACAAAACTACCGGTAGTTAAAATTGCGTGATCGCAGATCATTCTATAGTTATCCCATTAGACTTTTCCAGAACGGGTTCAGCTTGCATTTTTCTTGATTCCGTTACCAGCAGAGCAGTTTCCCTTGGCTTGCAGGGGCCAAGGGGGATTAATAAACTGATGATTAGGTTTGAGTTCATAAAGCGGAAGTTGGATGGATGACCAAAGCACAAAACCAAAAAAGCTTACAAAAACGGAAGCTATCTTCTTTAAACTCAACTCGTATGCGTTATCGAGTCGTTCAGTTAACTCAGGGCTAAATTAACCAAATATAAGAAATAGTACTTGTTTAATTTGTAGTTAAAGTCGAAATTCTGAATCTTTTTTGGAAATATTTGGTATCTTATTTTTACTCTAAAGTACACTGTAGTTGTTGTGGTTGTCAACTTCAACGACATTGGCCGTGTTTCAAGTAAATATTGATTTATGAAAAAGCTAAGAAATGCCAAAAGTTTACATTACTATTTGAAAAGATAACGAGCTTGGGAAAATATGTATTTTACTTTTTGTTGACTGAAAGTTTTTTTAACCAAGTTTTAGCGATTTCGATAAAGTGGAAAATCTTTTTAAAACTGGTGCTCAAGTTATCATAACTTATGTTTTTAAATAAAAAAAGGATTTTGAATATATTAAATATGTTTAACACAATCTCCTTTATCTTTCTTTTAAATACGTTTTTATTGCACACTTTCCGCAATGTATGCCTGGAGGTCATTTAGCACAGTGTACTAATTACAAAAATAGTTTAAACTGAAGGAACGTAAGTGAGAGCTTTTTTCCGTTGTATATCCGTACTTGGCACTGAAAGTTTAAAATTCTGGAAGGTGCAGAATGTTTGTAAACAATACTGTATTCTAGAACCTCTAAACCTAGAATAGAATTATATTTATCCAATCATTTTTGTACACGCTTTAGTTTGCTCAAAAAGTACAAAAAGCTAAGAACAAACTCGGGTTATATTTAATAGTTTTATTATAAAGCCATCAGGTTAAGCTGAATTTCCTCAGCTGGGACCGTTCATTTTAAGGTAGAGCTAGAGAGGGCTGGTGTAATTTATTTTCTTCTCAAAAAATTGCGATGACTTCCCTCTTAATTCTTCTTAGTGTATTTGTGTTTGTGAATGACACTGAAAAGCCCCTTTCGGGGAGTTGTCATTATAGGTCTTTATCTTTATCTTTCACAATAATATTTGAAATGACGTCCTTGTTTCCCAATTTCTTGGAGGATGATCCCCCTTTAGATCACAAATTTCTTAGGCGTTCCCCCAAATTTCACCAACTTTCCCTACCTCATAAAAACTGAACGGTACCTTAAAACGGTAACCGAATAGTAACATCAGTGAATATCGTATAAGATTTAACGGTTACTTATTTATTAGGAATAAGAACAATTTGACGCTGAAACTGCAAAAACGTATTTAAAGTTTAAGTTTACTGTAGGTGTATAAACATAATTTTATAACAACAGCGTGTAATTCCAATTTAAAAAAATGAAAAATGATATATTTACACTAGCTATACATAACGTATCGATATTTTTAGTACTGCAAATCTTGGTACAGAATGACGAATAGGCTGAAATGGCTTCGGACTGCCATCATGAACAGGTTTTTTAATGGTGATGAGCCAAATTGTTATTGTTTACGAATCCTTTCTCGTGTCAGAGATTTTTGAAAACACTGGTGATGATGTTTTGACTGATCAGTTAAAATACCAAGTGTTTTTAATTACTTTGTCGCGTTCACAGAGTTGTTCCTTATGACAAAAAACTGCTTTCCACGTAATTTTTAAAACATGTGAAAATTTAATTGACTGCCGGCACGTCAGGGCATGGAAAGTTGCCAAGTCCCTTAATAAAATGTTCACTTTTTTTCACATTCATAACGATATGTGCAGTTTATTACAGCTAGTACAGAAAATTAGCAGTTTAGTTCAGAAAGTTAAGACGGGGATAATTTATCTTTCATCCTGCAAAAAATCTTTTTTACATCAACTAAGAATGCCCTAACCATTGAACCATAGGTCGAAACCCTATAAAATGACCACTCATTTTGTTTGCCTTTAAAAGTAGACTCAGAAAATGTTAATTGCTTCATCACATTTTGAACTTGACAGTTTTAAAACTTGAGACTTTGACTTTTAAAAGCTCAGCAGGAGATGGTTTAATTTACCGGTTTGGTCGGAAAATGTGTGTTTAATTAAAGCCTGGTATTCTTTTAATCGTCCGGAAAATCCGGCGGAACATTACAATCATATTAAAATCTGTTTAGGCCGCAATCGAATGCCCCAAAAAAATCAGGACAATTTGACGATTGAGATCGCCCGCAGTTTGCTTCATTTCCAAATGAAAAGTCTCCTGTGAACAAATGCACTTTTATCTTAATTGAAAACAGAAACAATTTAAGTTTTTCTCTGATTTACAAGAAACGAAACAACCAATAAATTGAGTCGGTGTGAATATTTATAAGTTAGCTAACACTAATAGGTTTCATAAAAAAACTTAACAATTAAAACTAGCTTATTGTTAAAGTCAAACATGCTTTGCAATGTTGAAATTATTGACTTTACTTATTTGCTGAAAAAATTGAACAAATTTTACTACTGTTTGTGCAAAAAATAATAATCTATTAAAACGAGTTGAAGCTGAAATCGTCGGGAAATTAAGAATTAGTTCATACTCTGCGACACTGATTTTCCTGTATTTGGTAACTACAAATCACCAAAATACTAGATTATCAAAGGAACTGACAGTGCCCTTGGAGTTAGCTTAACTACGTAAATGTACTATATATTAGTAAAACTATACTTAACCAAAAAAGAACACCAACGGAGAATAAGAAAAGTAATGATAAATCGAAAACCAAAAGGTACAATTTCCCATGAGGACGGCTTAACACTTTAATTACGCACTTGATTCAGCTGTTGAGTGGAGCACTTGATTTAAGTTATAACCAAATTGAAATGTCAAATTTTGTCCGGCATTGCTCCCACAACATGTGAAATTCCGTTCGGTATTTAGACTACATGCAGTTACATTTTCTCACGTACCTAACAATTTGAGAGGGTACTTTATCCGGCAGGATCTGAAGGTATCAGGATGTGGGACACGCGTTTTAGTTTGTGTTCAATACATAGTACGTGAGTTTAAATTTAAAACCCATCAAAAAGATGTATGTTTGCATAAACTATTACAAACTGTAGTGATCCTCCTGCATGGATGATTGTAACTTTTTGGTTTTTCTTTATATCATATCTATGTTTTTTGTTTGCTGTACATTCTCATATCTCGTTTAACTGCAGGCGAAAATGAATAACAAAACTGAACTAAACTAAACAAATTTTAGCTTGAATCCGTGCCTCTCCCTCTTAAAAGTACTGTTTAAAAGTCCCTCCCTTTCACTTCAACTGAAGAGGTTTATCTGTTGGGTGTGTGGTTAGCATTAACTCGTCAAATCTGGACGGTTCTATTTTCTCACGCACGAGGTTAAGATTCTGTTCTACAAACAGAAAATATCATTTTTTTTGCATACTTGGAGTTTTAACAAATGCAATAGAAATCGTATTTCCGTTACATGACAAACTGAACGTTTTCAGACCATGTTAATGGACATTGTTAAAAAGTATTGATATGTAATCTTCAAAATCTCTTTAAAATTAGATAAGTAATCTTTAGAATCTTCAGGTGTTTGTGTTACGTGTCCCTTAAGGTGCACAATAAACACTAGTGTCACAACTTTTAAGTTGTTAACTGAAATGATTGAAGCGAAACTGGTTCTATGAAATTTTACGTGGGTTTTTGATAGTAATATGCTTCTTTTTTTGAAATTGGATGGAAAATTCCTGTTTCGTGTAGACGCCATTAGATTCTAACAACTTAAGTGGTCCCTAAAAATGTCTTTTGTACCCTTCTATGAAACCAAGTTTTCACAGCCGCATTAATCTTATCTAGTATAGTAGCTAAAAGGTTACTATGTAGAAACTATAAAAAAAATGGAAAAACAAAATAAATGCATTGAAATATATTTATAGTTTACTTTTGCAATGTTCATCGTGATCATCGTTCTTTTTCCACAGCGGTATGAAGATTGAGGCCCTTTGGTAGTGTTACACTCCTTCAACTTTTAATAAAAAACGAAATAACATGCCATTTTTTCATAACATATTTTCGTGATTCTAAATGTTTACTGTCAGTATTTTTTGTAACAAAGAAGATTATCTTGTTTCTTCAGGTGCCTTCTCAAAACCTTTCAAGCTCTCATTAAGTAAAAAAGCTGTTAGCTACTGGGTACTTTTGAATAGGGTGAAGTATCCAATCGTCGCGTCCAAAGGAGTATTGGGCACTTCAGTAGCATATGATTAGCTTAGACCTTTTATTAACCTATGAACTAAAGTAAGTTCTACATTTGAGACAGAATTTTTTTTTTACGGCGAAGTAGTTTCTACTTAAACTATCTTCTAATTTCTAAATTTACAATTTTTTCAAAGTATCAAGTGATGGGAGAGGAATTTAAAATGCTTTTGCTTAATCAAGAACCAAGGCGAAAATGATTCAATTAATATCATTAATGTTTCCTTTAAGCTCGATTAGGGAAGTCTGGCTTGCGTGGTTTTCTGAGAAATTCTTCAGAACAGGCATTCAGCCAGCTGGAGCGGAAAAGCGACACAAATGAATTTATTCTAAAGAAGTATGTCTGTGCTTACTTTAATACCAGTCAAAATATTTTCGGCGTGATACCGCTTGCTTTCCTATTGGCTCTTGTCTGAGTACTGGGCAAAAACCGAATTCCTTAGAGGTTTAAATCAGTCAAAAAATTTTACAAACCAATTTTTTTTCTTCGCTGATTCAGTCATTCATAATTTATTCTTATCGATGTTTTCTTTCTACCCGTTTTGTAACATTAGAAACCGTTTTCAAAGGTTTTAAACAATTTAGGCTTGAACAGTATACAAAAACTATTTTGTTATGTTTTATATTGTTTACAATAAAAACAAAACATTAACTGCAACCTACGTTCCTAACAGCAGTTCTGAACTAGCGAAACGAAGCAAATTGTATGCTATAATTAACTCAAATGAATGGACTAAAGTTGTATGATTCGCTGTGGTATAAAGAAGAGCTGGTTTCGAGCGTTATTCGTTTGTCAGATTCTGTCCTGATAGAGGTCTGACGCCCGAAAGGTCAGTTTCTCTTTTCTTTTGCCCCCGGCAAGTCTTACATTTTTTTCAATTTTGTAATAGTTCAAATAGCCTAATCAGTTTAAGACAATACACTCAAAGTGTTTTGCTGTACAAGTTTTGTAGTCTTAACATTCCGCTTGATCTCTTCAACTGAAAAAATAAGGAAAAGCTGTCATCTGAACTATAATGATCCATGTCTAGTTTCGGATTAAGTCATTCATCTGCGTATTAACTTGAGTTTTAACGTATTTGTAATAAAATGTGCTAACTAGGGCAGCGATGTCAACATTTTTTTATGTTTTTGCCTTCTACATATTTAGTAAGAAATATTAGACTGACATTTGTAATGTAAAAAGAGGCTACATTTTGTTACCGTTTATGGTCACTTACTTTTTTATGGACTTTACTGTGCAGCATGCGGTTCCGACACTTTGGACCATATTCAACAAGATTAAAATGTTTCCTTTATTGCTAGGGAGGTGGGCCCTTCAGTGGTTAGACTTAGAGCGCCGGTTTTCCATGCGGCTTACCATGCATATTTAAATTGGAGCGCTATAGATGGATTTAAATTCGGTGAGACCGCATTTTATCCGATCTGCATCCTACCAGTTGGGACTATATTGGCCACGTTTAGTTTGGTTCGAACTGAGTTTCAGGGGTGAAAGCGAAATTATTTGAGCTTTGAAGTTCATGATTCCTAGAGTATTTAATACAATGATTCATTATTTATTTTAAAATTTACTCCATGATTCAAGTATCACTTTGTAATTATTCGTGATTCATACTTCCTGCCCATTTTTCAGCCGTGGTTCATGATTCAAAATTCCGCTTTGATCCATCCCCAAAACTGAGTTACTAAAGATGCTGTTATTAATTAGTAGCCTTGTGGCCAAATCATTCTACACTTAAATAAAATCGTTACTAACACATAATATAATAGCTGTAACGACTCGTTATTAGCGAAGTGCTGCGGTTTATTGTGGCGGGTGTTAAACATATGTTGTTAAACGAGAAGCCGACAATCCTTCAGTCGTTGCCAATAAAAGACATTCTTTTTAACGAAAACGTAATGTGATATAATGAATTGTAGTAAGCTAGGCTTTTCTTTGGAGGCAACGACACAAAATGGAATAATTTTTAGAATGGATTGAAAAGTAAAGTTGAAATAAAGGTCAAAAGACTCAAGGCTACACCAGCAGGATCCAGTTTATATTACGTAACAATTGAAGGCTCGTCCAACACGGATGAAGGGAAATTGAAGTCACAAATAGATTCTTGCCTCGGAACACTCGGCATTATTTATTGTTAGGATCATTATAATTATAATTATGGTGGTTATGATTGTGATGACAATTACTCTATTTTCTGTTGACCGATACTGGCGTCTGTAGTAACCATATGGAGCGTTCCCAATCGATTGACTGAACTCCATATGTAACATTAGAAGTTGTTCAATTAAACTTAATTAATTTTTATATACATCCGAGTTTTAAAATTATTTGGTATGTCTAAGCAACAACCCAAAATAAAGTCTTCTCAATTTTAAAGACTATTATTCCTACCATGATCATCATTTTAAACATTACATGACCATTATTATACTTTTTCCGTTACTGGTAACATTATTATACATTTTAAAACATTCATTAATCTTAGCACTAATTAGCATTAATTGACATTAATTAGCATTGAAATGAACATGGATAATCTCAGAGATCCCCTTTTATTTATCTTTTCAGGAAAGTACGCAGTCAATAGGTTTTACCAAATAGATATGAAATTTCCTGTATCCAAAAGTAACGCTGGAAAATCTAACAAGGAAGCACCAGTCAGAGACCGAAGTAGCCTATGGCCAGGTGGCGTTATTCCGTACACCGTCACTTACAATATACGTAAGTTTTTAATCTTAGCAAGCTAGAATATGCAAGAGCCCATAATTAGGAGCATCCATGCATAATAGCTGGAGAGATATTTTAACTTCTTTGGAGATTAGATTCGTTTTGGAAATGTATTTTCCTCAAAACTAGATTACCATAGACCTTTTCTGAGATAGCAAACATAATGCATTCTGGTATAGCATCAGTGCAAACGTTTGTTGTTTATGCTATCAAATATGGTGTTGTTTGTACTGAAGCTAGACGAGAATGCACTTTGTTTGGCTATCTGAGAAAAGCCCTATTCAAATAAGGTGAGATAACATCTTCCTACTGGCTGAATAAAAAAATCTAAAATTGCTTTGTTTACTACGGTGTTGGGGTCAAGCTGACGTTCCAAGTAATGTCTTGAACATACTCACTCAGGTATAGTCGTCAGTCTTTCGATATAGTAGAATAAGAAAAGTTTCTCAGTTGTTTATTGAAATAAAGTTCTTCAGCTTAAACTGAAACCAGAATTTGCTTCTTGTATTTGAACTTAGATTGTGGTTTTAAATTCAAAGTAGTAGCAGCAAAATTCCTTGGTCTTTAACATCGTTTTTTTAAAACTTTGAAAGTAAAAACCTTGGCAAATTCGCCTGCATCATAAATATTCTGTTGCTGTTGTTGTTGTTTGCATGAGGGGATCTAGCACCCAGGCCATCCCCTCCTAAGAATCTCTTTAGAAGTACACATGGATATTACTCCCATCATTTCTTGCGTTGACATTCCCGGCAGCACCCTCTTCAAACTTCATCCCCCTTTCCTTCATTCTGCCGAGCAACCACCATCTTTTAGGTGTTACCTGTTCTCCCCTGCACCCATCGTTTAGCCTGCTAACAATGTCTTGTAATTATATTTTGAAACCGTGCGCAATTCTACATAGGTTTGCCAGTTTACTTGATCCGATTTTATTTATTATTTATTTTATTTGCTTCTTTATTTTTGTATTTACTTATTGTATTTACTTGTACTTCAACCATATTTGCACGTATGTATTTTAATACGCTTGTCATACCAATTCCCAATAGACCATTTCACAGTTCCCAAAAGGTAACCTGGCCTGAAACATGAAATCGAGGCTAAGGGTGAGCTGGCACAGTTAGAGAAGCGGAAACAATAGACATGCCAATCAGTGTTATTCTTATGATAATTATTTCCGCCACTCTAACTGTGCCGGCTTACCCTTAGCCTCGTCTTCATGTAGAAGCTTGGTTACTTTTCTGTAACTGTGAAAAGGTTTATTCCCACTAGATAATTGAAACCAATAATAATAGTAATAGTAATAGTAATAGTGATAGTGATAGTGATAGTGATAAGGATTTCTTTAAACTCTAGCAAACCCTTTCTAATTGTTTTTTTAATTATTTAATAGGAAAAAGTCCGAAAACTTTAAAAGTCTTGGAGGGGGCGATGCAAGAGTGGGAGAGACGAACTTGTATCAAGTTTGTCAAGAGGACCAATCAAGAGGATTATGTTCAATTTTACTATGGAGACGGGTAAGACATGCTTAACTAACTTTTTGCGACTACGATTACTACTACTACTACTACTACTATTACTACTACTACTACTACTACTACTACTACTACTACTACTAGAAACAATAATAGAAATATCTTTGAAGTTTGTGTTTTGATTCTTCTTACGATTTTATAATAGCCTGTATACTGTACTCTGTGCATCATCAAGGTTTTAAAATATCTGTAAGGAGACATATCAACCCAACTCTGACAATTTAAAACTAAATGTTTTGTTTGCTATTGGAACTGAAGTAATTTTGTCGTTCTCGCCAGCTGCAATTCCGACGTGGGACGTGTTGGAGGAAAACAAACAACCTCCTTAGGTCGAGGTTGCGCACACCATAGTATCATCGTCCACGAGTTAGGTCACCTTGTAGGTTTCTGGCACGAGCAGAACAGACCAGACAGAGACAAATATGTTGACATTCTGTGGGACAACATTGTTACTAGTGAGTATTGCGCATTTTTTTCAGTATGGTCCATTCAAGTTTAAGTATAAGTGTGTAGCAGGACAGTGACATGCAGCTTTTGAGTCGTGAGTGCGAAGCTCGGCCACCATTGTTTTGTGTCCTACCTGCTTTTCCCAGGTGTCCAACATTAAACACCAGACGTACATGCAGGGGGCTTACCTGATCATGATAATGATGATGATGGTGGTGGTGATCGGATGATGATGATGATGATGATGATAGAGAATATGAGAGTGAATGAAAATGATGATGATAATAATTTTTTAAATTCTATTTTAAGCTTAGGTAAAGAAAGAAATTTAAATGATTAAGGAAAAAAGAAAACATTTTCGTTTCTGTTTTTGTATATGGTACTTTTCGTATGCTTGTGCTTGTGCTTCTGCATATATGCACTGTAGTGATAATCAGCCCCCAGTTTTCAGCCCAAGGGAAAGGAAAACACTTGCTTATCCACTTTACACACTTTACAACCTCACCTCTCAAGAGTACTTTTTAAATTTCAAAATTGAATTAGGATAAGAGATCTTTGAATAGTAATTATTATAATGATAATGATAATGATAATGATAATAACAATGATAATAAATGGCTTTTATTACTTTTATTAATTTTCCATAAATGGCTAATTAAAAACTAATTACAATGACAAAATGTAATAAAATATTTGTTATTCTGAATGTTTTGCGTGGCCTTTAATCAAGCTTGTGGCTGTATTATTTTAACAGGGTTTCGATTCGCATTCACCAAATACAGCAATAGGAAAATCGACAGCCTTGGAATAGAGTATGATTACCATTCGGTGATGCATTATGGCGCCAAGGCCTTCTCCAAGAACAACCGCGTGACTATCAGGGCTAAGAAAGCAAATATCAGGACCTTCGGTAACACTCATCTCAGCACTCTCGACGTCAAACAGGCCAATTTGCTCTACAGATGTATGGGTAAGAGTTGATTTCACTCAGTGGTTTAGGTTACTAGGTAATCCTTTCTCAAAATACAACTGCGAGCGTTAATTTGTACAATCCTGGACAAAAAGACTTGGGACAGATGACCTTTGTCGTCCCCTTTTTACGCAAGGTTTTAACTATTCACAAAATGTAAGGCTCCCGCAGTATCTAAAGTAATTA
>JAODFW021286779.1:0-15050 GCA_027575235.2 Palythoa mutuki | reverse complement strand
CTATCGCCTCGTGTGCCACTTTTTTGTTCTTACCACAGTTTGACGTCATCTATTATCTATTTCTGAACAGACGCACAAGAACATGGAATTTATTTGTTAATCTGATAACACCTACTGGATCAACTAAGAATATAAACGTACCATTATCGATAGGAAGCTTCAAACTCGTGTGGATCTTCTGGGCCCAGTTATTCCAAAACCAGTTAACTTTTTAACCCCTGTTTTTATTTTCAACCTTACAGAGACTGATTTGAACTATGAATTTGAGCCAAATTTGGCCTGAAAATAGTAAAATCCAGGCCTTTAAAAACGGGAGAAAAATTAATTTACTATTGCAAGATGTAGAGTTTATTTTCCTGCACCGACCATGACCCAGGCCTTAATTGACCTGAGTTTGTAATTAACGCTTTTTTCCTTGGAAAAGCTGTACAGTTTTTATAAGGACCGCAAAATTTTCCTTAGAGAAGAAATTGCTGCTTGAAATTTTGGCATAACCCAGGGTTAAAGTTAACCAGGCTTTGAACAACGCGGACCTGTTTTAAAAATTTAAAGCACAGGAATACGTAAATCTCTCGTGGATTGGAAACAATCCAAATCTAAGAAGTAAATACTGTGACGACGCCTTGTTGGTTAGGCTGTTCGCCTATTTCTGTCACAAAGGAAGTAAACTTTTTTTTTTTAAAAAAAGCGTTTTGGTTTGCTTCTTCTTACACCATACTTATTTTACGTGCTTAACTATCAGGTACAAGAGGCCGATCGTTTTCGGGGGATATTGCCCTGGATGATATCAAGTTCCAAGGTTGCTCTCTTCCTAAACCAGTCACTAGCTGCACTAAACCTAAACACCACTGTACGAACAAAGTTTGTATAGACATGAAGAACGTGTGCGATTACAGTGACGATTGTGGAGATAACACGGAGGAAGTCGACTGCAGTAAGCTTTCATTAGCTTTTATCTTCCAACTTTGTTTCTAGAAACTAGGTTTTCTCGTTATTCAATAATTTTTATTTCTTTTGAAATAAGTTCTTAAGTTCTCCAGGAAAATTTGGAAGGGTTGGAATGCCTGTACTACTATTTAATTATTTTTTTACAATACCCCCTTCCCCCTCCTCCTCCTTCATCATCCTTCCTATAAACCAGTATTGTAAGGTTTCTTTGAAAAGTAGAAAGTCTATGTGGCATATTTACCTAACACAATTAAAACCTTGGCGTGCGCTTCAAAATACATCCATTTTTTAAAATGTCTCACTAAATGTTTGTATCTTCAACTAACAGCAAGCTATCCAGGCCGTTGTAACTTCCAGTCTGGTTTCTGTGACTGGAAACAGAGTCAGGAAGACGATTTTGACTGGAGAAGGAAAAAAGGTAAGTGAATGACCAGATTATTGATTTTGGTGTTCTATCATGAATATTCCTTGTAGAAGTTGATGTTAGAATAAATCAGTGTTAAACGTCAAAACAAACTGTAAGCGAGAAAAATTTCTAGTTTTTTTTCGAGTCTCATCATCATTATCATTACCATCGTCGTCAACATCATCATCATTATATAAACACGGTTTTATCATAAGTTTACAATTAATCTAAAAAATGAAGTTTTGTTTTATATGTTAGCCGTTCGAGAGTTCAACACTGCATAGTATCGCTAAGAGCGCGTTCCTTTTGTTTGAATTTTACGAAAACATTGTACATTTGTTCTATATTAATTTTCCGGAAATCCGATTTGTGATTGGTAAATGGACGACTAAAACACAAAAAATCTCAATGCTGATTTCATCCAAACTAATTATCCAAAATCAAGGTGGATTATTTGGATTGCTTGAATTTAGGATTTGAAATTGCCAGAAGGAATGCGAAATCCAGATTTAGAGTTTTAAACGTATCTTTTATTTTGAGACGTCAGTATTTTGTCGTATTGGTGTCTCAAAATTATATATTTTTCATTGGCTGACACGCACAATTCTGAAAAATCTCCGAAATCATTATACGATTGAGCATGTTACTTTGCAGGACAAACTTTATCCTGGAACACGGGCCCTCCAGTTGACCATACATCTAGCACGGTTTCAGGATACTATGTGTACATAGAGACCTCATGGCCCAGACGATATGGGGATAAAGCATGGTTGTTGAGTCCAAACATTCAAACTATACTGCCTTCGATAAAGAACTGTGCTCTAAGATTTTTCTATCACATGTATGGAGACAGTGTTGAGACACTTAGTGTGTTTACAAGACGGTATCAGAACGGCAGTGTTGGAAATCCAATTTGGAAAAAGACAGGAAGCCAAGGATCAGTGTGGCATAGAGCGTACATTCCCTTAAATATGAACTACAACTTCCATGTTAGTAATTAATTTACTGCCATTTTATTCTTTTATTACGGAAACCTCTGGTTTGTTAAGTTATTATTGCTTTATGGAAATTCTTATTAAACTTGTTAATAATTAAACATTATATTCTTTTTCTTTTCTTCGTATTTTTTTTAATCAGATTGTCTTATAAAATACATTTGCAATTTCCTTGTGTCTGTTGGACTGGGTGAGACCGAACGCAGTTTTTTCTTGCGAGGTCTCTAAAGGATATTTTTTCTCTTGATATCGTGTCGTTAAAAATATCTTCTCTCTATTGTATCATTAAAAATCATTTAATTGTTTGTTTGCCTTCTGATTAATATTATATTTAAGATATAGAAAACATTCTTCCGAGTTTCTATTGGAATACAAATGGAATTTTGAAATTTGAGAAAACGAGAAATAATTAGTCGGAACACAAGCTCCAAGAGTTTCCTTTGTGAAATGTCCCACACAAAGAAACTAAAACATTTTATTAACTTTATCAAGTTTTAAAATCTTCTTACTCGCGAAATGGCGTCGTCGTAGGACTTTGTGTTACATAGAATTATAGAAGCACGTCTTTCAGCCAGTCAATACGTGCGTTATAGAATTGTTGTTTTTAGATAACAAAGAAATGTTAGTTTGTATATACGCATTTTATGAAGAATCATGAACAGCGATGGAATTCTATGATTAACACTTATTGTTTGCAGATCGTGGTAGAAGCCGTCCGCGGTGACAGTTACACTGGAGATATTGCCATTGACGATATTTCCTTTGATAAGGGCTGTAAGCTATTCTTGGGGCAACTGCCCTACGCCCCGACACCCCCTCCCACGAATGTGCCTCCAACTACTCTACCCCACCACTGTACGACAGCAGAGTTCAACTGTGTCAGTCAAGGTGCCCACTCGTGTATACCAAACACTCAGGTACTATTGTTGAAACTGAAGTTTAAGCTGTAGGTTTTAAGGTTTTTATATTGTTCGTTCGATTTCATTCCTTAAAATATTGTTATTTGATTCTTTGCGCTGAATCCTCCTGAAATTTCATGATTTTATAAAACTGGAGTGAAAGCCTTTTGGAAGCGCATTATTCGTATTGGATAAAATAGAAAACGATTTTGTAGTTTTTACATGATGTTCTTTGTTCTAGGTGTGCGATTTTAAACCAACCTGTCGTGATGGCTTGGATGAGACTAACTGCGCCAAACCAAGCTGTAGTTTTGACAATGGAGATTTCTGTGGCTGGTTCGTTGACAATCCATCCCGTAGGAGACGAGCTGTTGCCTACACTTGGCTTGCTCAACAAGGTAGCACCGCTACTCCAGGAACTGGACCGACTGTTGACCACACCCAAGGTATTATTTATGATAATACAATGCCGATTACCGTGTTTTGAAAACATCCAAGATTATATTTTAGCTTGAAAGACCATATTATTCTGAGGTCACAGAGACGATGCCGTCTATCCCGAATTTCTGTTTTCTATTTTTGAAGGACATTTTGCTTTGATTTTTAATTGTCTTTTCAACTGTATGAAGCAGGGGTCTATTTTTCGCGTTTTATATGCATTTAAGATGATTTATTTCGCCATTTTTTTTACTTGCGTGAAAAGCCATATCATTTTCTAATTCCAAGAGACGATGTCATCTATTCCAAGTGTCTGTTTTCGATTTTGGTGAGCATCTTGCATACGAGTTTCAATATATGAAGTAGGGGTCTTGTTGTTTTAACAGGAAACTCATTATTTGTGAGTAAACAACTTGAAATTTTTGTTTCTTTTCCAGGAACGGCTTCGGGATGGTACTTGTACGCTGACAGCTCAGCTGGCTCTGCTGGAGACAGAGCTCCCCTCAAAACACCAATGATGGGCCAAACAGGACCTCAGTGTATTTTGTCCTTCTGGTACCACATGTATGGCAGTCAACTAGGAACCCTTTCTGTCAAATTTTTGTTGCCCGATAACACAGCTCCTCTAATGTGGTCCAAGACAGGAAACCAGGGCAACCAATGGATTAATGCCAAGGTCGTGGTTGGTTCAAGAAAACACTTCCAGGTATAAAAACGTAGCTCAGTTTTGTCAACGGAAGAGGACTATCAGTGACTAATGATTGTTGAAAAGAAAAACCTACAGTTTTAAAGAACCATTGCCATTGGTTAACTTTAACTAACTTAGGAAGAGCTATCGAACGATAATGAGGAATTCGCTAAAAATGGCCAGTTACTGTTTCTTCATAGTTATATTATTCTGCAAGTTAATTAACTTCATATTCCTGTTTTGCTTTTTCTTAGATAATTCTGATGTTTAACCAGTTCAAATCGTTTTGTTGAAGGTTATGTTTGAAGCACGCAGGACCAGTAGCTTTAAGGGAGATATAGCACTTGATGACATCCAGTTCCAGAACTGCAAGCCACTAGACATGAATCGTCCTTGTAATTCAAATGAGTTCAAGTACGTATACAAGAAAATACAGTTTAACCACAGCTTTACATACGTAAGGCAGATAAACAACTGCTTTCCCTCCTCCTGTCACTAATATTTGCCATACATTTAGTGTAAAATATTCGCCATGAATAACTTTTTAAAACAAAGTTGGGAGTCAGGTTGGCATAGCGGTAACAACTCGCGCTTCCGATCTCTCTTGGACCCGGGATCCACTCCTTGGATCCGCACGTGGGCTAAGATTTGTTTACTCTCAATCTGACTGCGAGGGTTTTTCTCCGGGTACTCCGGTCGCTCTCTGGGTACTCCGTCGCTCTCCAAAATCGACTTTCACGCCAAGATCTGAGCCGTTGAGTAATTAAATATTACGCTCGGGCTAGGACGAATGGGTAACTATACTTCCCTGGCAATTGACGACATTTTTTTTGTTTATTAAACCCGACGTGGTATTTTTGTGTTCAATCTTTGTAGGTGCGCTATGGGTGGCTGCATCTCCAGTACTCAAGTTTGTGATTTCAATAGCGACTGTATGGCAGGTGATCTATCAGACGAGACGAGCTGCTCATCGTACCCAGCAAGATGCACCTTTGAGAAAGGCTACTGTCACTATGATAATGACTATGACGACCAGTTTGACTGGAGTATATCAACTGCTGGTACCGCTTCTTATGGCACTGGGCCTTCCATTGACCATACGACCCTCTCAAACAAAGGTCTGGTTACTTTTGTACTCTTTTGGTTTCTCATTAAAATATTTAAAGTGCTGCTGCAGTAATTTGAGGATAGTTTTGCGAGTTTTTATGTTGAGGAGCCACTCGGCAACTATAATGATCTTTTCGATTGCGTGAAAAAAGCCATTATAGTTATTCAAGGTGTAAAACGACGAATAAAATGAACTGAGCAACTTGCTCAAACTGTTAACCAAAGTACCAATGTTGCGGCGGAGGTTTGCAGGATTGACGACAAAAGAACAACTGGTTTTACTGTAATGATGTAAAACTGAAAACCAATCGCAACATATTAACTTAATTTCAAAGCGATGATTTGGCAACGAATAATTAGGTTATATATTTAGCTATGGTAGCTAAAATAACTAACATTTTATTTTGATATTTTGAAAGACGAAAAGTTTCTTTTGACTTTGCTTAAAGGGATTACTCTCGTTTTTCACGACCTATTTCTGTATTGATATTTACACTGCATATAAGCTGTTTGGAAGGTTTGTTTGCCATAACTTGCACCACAGGCAATAAATAAGTTATGGTAATAGGACTGAGTGGAGTCCAATTCGGCCTATTAGCACTACGCGTGATTAACAAAATTGGATGAGCGCGAAGCGGGAATCCACTTTGTTCAATCACAAGTATGATAACAAACAGAATTTGACGGACATGAAGTTCAATTACCAATTTATTATATTTATTACAATTTCCGCACACTAAACTGAACGCCGAAATCTGTGCAGATAAAAACACATTTTACTAATTTTCACAACATTTGTAATGGTAATGGCAATGAGTGGAGAGTGGAGTCCATTTCTGTCTATTATCACTGCTTGTTAGTGATTGGTCAGAAATCCTGAAGCCTGAATTGTGATTGGGTTCATTCAACTGTCCCGATAAAAAGTAGCCGATAACAAGTAGCCGATAATGGAGTTTTGTTATCAAATAGTTTTCCAAGGCGAATAGGGAAAAATAGAGTTGAGAATGGGGAAACTGTAATTATTATAATAATACTTGAAAGCAGCGACAAATAGCTATCTTGGACGTCACCATCATGGGGCGCTCTTCTAAACCTCGTGACGTCATGGGGGCGGTAATGTGAACACTCGCTATGTTTCTCGTAAGTTTTTTGCTTTTTGCCACAGTGTTTTCCGTGTAGGAACTGAAATCGTAAATATCAGTTCCTCTTCGAGTAGCTTTCTGTGTTTCCAACACCAATGACACCACGAGATTTATTAGAGCTTCCAAGATGCATTACTCGATGTCTGATTAGAGCATTAAATGCATGGTTAACTAGTTTTAGGTCAGCCAGTTTAAACCTGGGTAAACCATAATCCTGGATTAACTATTTTATTTAGCTTCACTGTTTACAGTAATGGGTACTCACCAATTGCTTTTTATTTCGCAGGTCGCTATGTATATATTGAAACTTCATGGCCACGTAAGCCTGGCGACAAGGCGCATTTGAAGTCACCCGTTATTAAAGCAGGGTCTCGCAACTGCTACATAAGATTCTTTTAC
This sequence comes from Palythoa mutuki, assembly GCA_027575235.2. Classification (NCBI taxonomy): domain Eukaryota; kingdom Metazoa; phylum Cnidaria; class Anthozoa; order Zoantharia; family Sphenopidae; genus Palythoa; species Palythoa mutuki. The sequence continues at coordinate 8,028 of JAODFW021286779.1, read as the reverse complement.
CATATGAGAGGTAGAAATATCGGCAGCTTGCTGGTGTACCGCCGAACGAGCTACCTAAGGTAAATTGCAATTCGTTTTAATTCATAACCATTATAAATCTTGAGAAGTCTGTTTTCTTATCAATAGATATTAAACGAGTTTTGTAAAGCAACTTGTTATACAACGTATTGCTTTCATCATTTCATATTTACGAAGCTCAAGGGTTTGGTTTTTACAGTCTTTCTTTCGAATACAGCTTAATTATTTGAAAAATATGTTTTTTGTTTCTTTTTTCTCAGAGGGTCATGGGTTCGATTTCCGTCGGGGTTTCAGGGGTTTCTCTCTTCTTAGAAAAAGAAGCTTGAAACATCAAAAATATATTTTCCATAATGTCTTTTCCAGCTGCGGAATTACCTTTCATTTATTAACCTACCAACTATTCAGGCGTGTTGGTGGTCCTAAAACTCCAAAAAATCCCTAAATATTTTCTCTTGCCCTAAAAAACCCTACTTTTTCAGCTTTTGTTTTCGATTTTCCCAAAACATCCCTACTTTTTTTCCTTTCTATGATTGTTGAGCACAACCGATGTCATTGAAAGTGCTTAGCATGGGTTCTACATTGGCCCTACCTGGTCAAACTACAAGTTTCTTTGGGGTGTGGTGACTGTGGCTTCAAATTTCATTGTTGTTGGATCCATGCTAAGTATTTTCAAGACGCGATGTGCATGATCCTTTTCCTATCTAAGTCATTAATGCTATAAACCAGTATTTCATTTGAGTAAGTATCTTTCTGTTTGGGTACCAGTGGAAGAAAGGTAAGTTGAATTCTTCATTCTTTCCTAAATAGGAGCCCAAAAATAGCCCTACTTTTTAACCATTTATCTCTAAAAATCCCTACTTTTCGGGGAAATATCCCTAATTTCCCCCCACAAGGTGGCCAACATGCCTGACCATTGTTAATGGAAATCTTTGCTTGTTATTCCCATCAGCGGAGGTTTATCTGCCGCCCTTTTCAACAAAACTGGTGCGCAAGGAGACTTCTGGTACCGAGGGGTTGTCAACGTAGGAAGCCAAACCGATGACTTTGAAGTTGTGTTCGAAGGAATCAGGGGGAAGGGATGGCAAGGCGATATCGCCCTGGATGATATTTCACTAACACCTGGCTGCCAGCTGTGCTTAGATTGTAAACTTGCAGGTTTGATTAATATCTAAAGGATAGAAATTGAAATTTACGCAATGATACCAAAAACTGTTTATTTTTATGTTTAAAATAGCCATTTACTTTTAACAGCATTTTAATGCAACATTTAGATCATGTTGAACAAAGTAGTCTCCTTTTTCAACACCCAGGAGCCCCGACTACTCCACCCTTCGGAATCCACACACGACCTACAGGTTCAACATGCTTGGCTACACAGCACACATGTAACAACCTAAATTGTGTTGATAATGCTCAGCTTTGTAACTTCAAGGATGACTGTGGAGATAAATCAGACGAGGTGAGATAAACTACCAATTTTTTTAGTTATTAGTGTTGTCATGCTTACCTTAAGTGAGGATAACTAGCTTTTTAATCATGATTAATTAATGTAGTCACTTAAAAATGTGCAAAAAAATGCAAATTTCAACACACACAAAAATTTTAAAACAAAGTTTCATACTTGCTACTTGTTATACAGTTACCGCATGTACATGTTGCACTATATTGAACCGACATTTATGTTGTAGGTACCTTGTGGTTCTGCGTGCACTTTTGAAGACAATTGGTGTTGGAAGGGTTGGCGAAATGCTTATGGAACCGACAACTTTAACTGGAGGAGAAAGCAAGGTGCCACACCGAGCGTTGGAACAGGACCAAGCACAGACCATACTCTTGGAACCGACAAGGTATGAGTTTGAAGTACTTAATCAATATACATCTTTTTGTACACAACAAATCATTTCTTTTCTTCATTTCCATAGGGCTATTACATGTACATCGAAACTTCTTGGGGGAGAAAGGGTGACAAAGCGGAGCTGCAAACAAAAAGATATTTTGCTTCTCATCCCAACTGTAAGATGACCTTGTGGTACCACATGTACGGTAAAGGAATTGGCCAACTCACTGTACGGGTAAGAGTTCAATGACAAACATTCCTTTGTCGACTGATCTTAGGATTCAAGTCATTAGAAAAAGTCAGTCTCGAATAGCTTAGGAGTCTGTGAATTTACTAATAACAAAGTAAGTTTTTCTTGACGCCTGTTGCAATTAAAGAGAAAAATTCTCTAATTTAGTAGTTTTAGTTGGCTCTTTCACTTAAAAAATCAAGTACAAAAACTTTATCCTTGAAAATTAACATTGCTAAGATATCTGAGTTCTTAAATGATTGGTTTCCGAAAACCCTCAGGTTAAAGAATCAGGTAGCACTGGTCTTTACGACGACAAATGGAGTTTGTATGGAGATCAAGGCAACCAATGGAGAAAGAAGACAATCTCAATTGGACAATACAAAGATTTTACAATCATTATCGAGGCGACTCGAGGAGATAATTTCCAAGGAGACATTGCAATTGACGATATATCGTTCGCTGACTGCTTTGCAGGTATTGAAACACATCATTTATTCAAAAGATTTAGGGTACTCGTTTATTTTTGTCTATACGTTTTACCTGACGGAAAGTAGTACATTTTTAATTTTTTGTATTAAATCAGTGTTGCATAGAAACTATCTCCCACTTATTAATTAGACTAACATTATTCTGAGACAACATATATTCAAGGTAGAGATGGTTAGATGCAGGGTGTCTTATATTCCTATAAAATTCTATTATTCTGCTAAATGTCCTATAAAATTCCATATTTTGAGTATAAGGACCATAAGTAAGGTAAGGAATCACTTGGTCAACGAAAGGTTGCTTTCTTAGGAATGCGATCATACTTCATAACAGTAGCAAATTTTCTGCAAACCAGACTTCCTCTTGAAAACAAACTACCGAGGTTCCTTTCTTGCTTGAATCCTGAAAAAGAACCATGTACTTGCATGATATAGATATAGAAAAACAGTGGATTATTACTGGAGAGACGTGTTCAACCTCAAGACATCAACTAAAAAACAAGTATCCACACCTGTTGCTTCCATGTGGAAATGCAGATGTAGAGTCAGGGGTGTCAGTAAATAGTGAGTAGTGACTGCTGAAAGGAACAAATTTGGTGAAGATAAATCAGTGGATTGAGAGCAACGGAAGGCATGGTTAAGTTTTCAGATCCTCAACAGCAAAAGGCGGAGAATGTCACTATTAACAGGAAAATCCTTTATGCAGCGGATTCCATCTACAAGAGAAAGCTTGAGGAGGAAAAAAAGAAGAAAGAGAGAGAAAAAGAAAGAAACAAATAGATCTGAAGCTCTTAGAAGAAAGCAGGAAGCGAAGTCAATAAGAGCAGAAAAAAAACACTCCTCTTACAACAGTTACCTCCTTAAGTAAGCAAGAAATAGCATAAGATACAAACTTTCCGCTGTTGGGAAACTCCTCAAATTTAGAATGTGAAGCTTAAGGACTCAACAAGAATGACAAGGCAGGCATTAGCGCTGTACAACTCATGATAGATATTGTCAAAAAACAGACAGGGAAACTCACTGATGAGCTGGCTTTGGTAAGAGATAAACAAGGAAATGTATAGATTCGAAAACGAAAGCTTCTTGACAGATATTTGGAGAGAAACGCAGGAAAAGAAACTTCGAACTTTCCAAGAAGAGAAACGAGTAAAAAGATGACAAAATCGAGTATCGAGATCTAGGGACAAAAGGAAGCAAATGTACACCCAGTACTGGAGGTCATTGTTGTACTTTATGAAAGCTAACACTCTATCACTTTCCCCAACATTACTTTTTAAAACTGATGGTTGGCTTTAACGGTTATGGGGGAAGGCCGACAAGGTTAATTTAACTTCCATAATTCTTTGTTTGTTGTTTTTAAACTTTGAAAATACTTTTATTAGTACTAGAAATAATGATACACCTTATGATTTTTTCGTCATCGTGTTCTTAGATTTTGTTTTAGAAGTTTCTCTTATTTGTACAGGGGTACATTATGGGCAGTGATCCTCTTTACAGCTTCAACATCAAATCGTTTTCTTTTTTTATGTTTGAGAGGCTCCTCCTATTTGTACAGAGGTACATGATGGGCAATGATCTTCTTTATAGCTTTGACATCATCGCCTTTTTCATTATGTTTGGAGGTTCCACGTAACTCTACGGCGGTGCATTGGCAGTGATTGTCGTTATAGTTTTAACATAAGAGAGGCGTTAATGACAACTCCCCGAAAGGGGCTTTTCAGTGTCATACAAACACTACAGAACACAACACATTAAGAATCCCAACTGGCAGGAGGCAGACCAGTTGGCTATTTACAAAGTGTGGTGGATTTGACCCTGGGATTTACACGAAGACAAATCCAACTAGTGATCAGTGCGGGACTTGAACCCGGGTCAACCGCTTTCAAGTCCGGCGCCCTGACCACTAGGCCACGCTTGCCTCATCGTTAACATCATCGTTAACTCTTCACTGAGGTTCCTCCGTACTTGACAGGAGTAATGACTGGCATTAATCCTTTTTATATTGTTAATATCATCGTTTACTCTTTATTATTTTCCAGAGGTACCTCGTAACTGTACAGGCAATGAAGTTAAGTGCAAGAACAGTGGGTATTGTATTCTTGAGCAGAACGTCTGTGATTTCACTGATAATTGTGGAGACGGAACCGACGAGGCTGCTGCAATTTGTTGTGAGTAAAATTTAGATTTTCCAGGTTATTCAGGTTTTGGTACGTCTAGCGTTTCTCATTCTCCAATTTTCAGAAAAATTTTTTACATTTAGACATTCCAGTTTTCCATTACAGCAACCTATAGTTCGCTATGAGAAAAAAATTCATAAATATTATGAGATATTGGATGTATATATTGGATAAACGTGATTTTTAACAGAAATTTGGGTTTGGGAGAATTCTAGTGAAGTTCTAAAATAAAACAAATAAAAAATATATAGCATTCACATTAAATGGACGATTATCAAACCGTCTGCTAACGTTAACAAAAGGAAAAATTATGTATAACTAAACAAGTCCGACCAAAGGTGCATGCGAAGCAAGGCTTTAAATTAAAGCCATTAAAGCTCAACGGTTTATGTACTTTTGTTTTGTGTTTGACAAATGTTAATGACAAAACAAAAGTGTACTCCTTGACATCATTGTCTGCATTAGAGGTGTTGTCCTGCAAACTTCATTGTCCTCTGTTATCCACTACTGACGGAATCCAGAGAGATTGCTGATAAGTGTTGCTGAAGCATTCTGCTTTACCGTGTGTCGTCAATCTTTTTCTTATCTAAATTCTCCTCCAATTCCTCTGCTTACTACTCAATGTTAATGAAAGGGGAAACTCCCTTAATTTTAAGTCATCTTATTTTGAGTCAATAAAGTTATTTGATCCACCAATTTCAACACAGACGCAGATTTCTAAGGGAACTAACCAATTCAATCAAAGGGCTTTTTAAGTTGTAGAGAAAGGAGGACACCAAAAGAAATGTTTGAATTTCTCATCTTGATTTGATTCATACCTATTAGCGTGTTTATCGAATTGATAATGAAACAAAGCAACAAAAAGCACAAAAATGTTTTAAACTTATTTTCTGGAACAGTCTGCTGAGGTCACCAATACTTATTAAACTTGGGACTCTTATTACATTTAGTATCCTTATTACACTCAAGTCCCTTATTACACCTAGGTCCCTTATTGCATTTAGGGCCAAATGTATTTTATAGTTTGGGGGACTTATATATTCAATTCGGAGACATTTAGTACATCTGTGACCTCAACATTTCTACCGATACTAAATGGTAAAGTTGTCTTGCAATATCTGGGATCAGTTTTTCGAGTAATATTTGCTATCTTATGACATCCTTAGCGCAACGTACGGCCAACTGTAACTTTGATTCGAACTGGTGGTGCAACTGGTACAATATGTACAATGACGACTTCGACTGGCTACGAGGTTCGACTACTGGTGGAAAGGGAACTGGACCTGCTGGTGACCACACCACTGGAAAAGGTATTTGGGTTTTCGTTTTGATTTGTTTCTCCTCCAACCGAGAGTTCTGAGATGCGGGTATAACTGCATCGTATCTTGCATGTTTTCCCTTAAATAGTCAATATTTTTCACTCGTTTTCAGTCAAATAATTTTTTTTTAGGTTTGTTGTAGTTGCCAGCAAAGTTTTCTTTAATGATATGCTTTGTATTTTGTATAATTTTTCAGGCCAGTTTATCTACATCGATTCTTCTTCTCCAAGGCAAGCGTTTGATCGTGCGCGTATAAGGAATTCAAAATACTTTCCCATCAGCCGAGGTGTCTGCAAGATCCGCTTCTACTACAACATGTATGGCTCAAGAAACATGGGACAATTGAGTCTATACATGATATATCGGACAGGGAGCAACTTCAATTGGCAGCGTGTATGGAAAACTAGAGGTAATAATAATAAGTTTGTTACTCATTTTGGCCGTACGTTCCTCCATAGTATTACCATGTCAGTTGCATCATGACAGAGAGTAGCAAAAGTTTTTCCATAAATCTACGACCACAAATCGGAAGGTTATTACGTGACCTAAATTTAAAATTCAAATTCTCCGTTTGTTATCTATCTCTCCATTCTCACAAGGATCCTTCGCATTTAACTATTCTAAACTTCTTGCTGGTTTCCCAGTATGTTTATTTAAAAAAGGACTAAAGTCTAAGAGAACTCTACTTTAACGCTTAAATTAGTTTTTATGTTTAACATTTAACATTTTCATGATGTTTTTTATAAATCGTTAAAAAGTAACTGATAATGGTAGGATGCCCGTTGCAGTTTGGGTAGCAATTAATACATCCAATACGGCGCCAGTTTTTGGATTACTTGCTACTCTATAGAAGTGAATCGCTACTAAATGTTTTCACTAAAAATTAATACCTGACTTCTTGGGATTGTCGTAGTGGATTTCCATCATGACTATTTTTGGACTGTCATCAGTTCCTATTGGGTACTCAACATCAGGCGGATGAGAAAATTCCTAAGAAATAGAAATTATAACAAATTTTCATCCAAATTTTTGTCGAGGTGAATTCAGGTAATGGAAATTCGCATCTTACTTTTTTGCGATAAAGCTGAAATGTCTTTCCCTAGCGAACAACTAGATAAAAAAACTAATAATAATAACAGGTACAGTAAAGTTGTTTTTGAGACAATCAATATCAATGCGAAAGATTAACAACAACAATATTTTCTATATTACTTTAATTGCTCATTATAGATATATTAATTTTTAATAGATAAGAGTTATCTTTTTATATGCCATAATAATAAGAATGATTTAATTTTATACGGTAAAGCTGTGGTGTCAGACAGCAAAATTGGCAATACAGGATAGTAAATTCCATAATGGTAGTTAATGTCAATTTATTGTTGCAGGAACTTACACTAATCGAAACTGGATCAGAGCGGAAGTGAAACTAGATTCATATCAGCGGTACTACGTAGGGTTTGAGGGAATGGTAGGTGCGGATGACAAAACAGACATTGCATTGGATGATATCAGTTTCTCGGCTGGATGCTACAGTGGAGGTAAGACTATTAGAAACTGTTTTGGAGGATCCTATCTGATATACAACTGATAATGTCTTATCACACTTTATATCTGCAGTACAAACCGTTTCATTTTGTCATTCATCATCTTTTATCATCTATGAGCCCAACAAATAAGTTTTTATAACATAAAATGTAGCTTCATGATTACTGTAATTACTTAAATAAGTGCCGCACGGGTAAGTACGTAGTCTGAAATCTGTTTTGAGATTATACCGGGAAATGCAGAAAAATTTTCAAAAAGTTTCTATTTGTATATGTAATAGGACTACATGCTGTCCAATTTGGAAATAATTGGATGAGAAAAATTCCGAGGACAGCAAAATTGGACGAGGCCGTAGGCCGAGTCCTATTTAGCTGTCAGAGGAATTTTTTGAATGCAATTATTTCCAAATTGG
>JAODFW021285766.1:4688-15051 GCA_027575235.2 Palythoa mutuki | reverse complement strand
CCCCCTTGGATCCGAAAGTGACTTTACCATGATTTTATTAGGGCTTCCTTATTGAGTCGTTAAAGGACAGTTGCAAACTGCAAAGTAGCAAAGAGATTAACAGAAGATTGTAGGTGTGAATTTTTTCTGAAATTTTCAAGTAGTCGCAAAAATTGGCCTGCACTAAAAGGCTCTGCCTTGCAAGTTGAGGTTTCTGAATTCCAAATAAAACATAAATACATCATGGGCTGCTCTTTATTACTGTAGAAAATGAAGCAAAATATATAATAAAAAAAGAATGGTATTTTCATGTTCAGACTAAAAATTCTGTTTTTCATTTTTCTATTCATTTTAAGTTATAAAGATTGGTATTTATAGTTTACAATATATTATATTTCAGTTTTAAAGTGAAGAGGATGTGACCAGGAATTAAAATATCAAATAAAAGTTAAACTATACCTTATACGGAGTTGTTGATAAAAGGTATATATTGTCATAATTTTCAAACTGAAAAATCGTAAATCCTCATTTAACTTTAGGGTTTGCAAACTTATTTTCGCAGTGTTTAAAGGTTGGAAGCAAAAGTACCATCATTTCTTACAGTAACAAAGAGCAACCCACCACGTATATATGTTTTATAAATTACAATTGCCTTACTAGTAGGGATAGCGAATGGTAAATCCGAGACTGTCCGAGACGCCGAGATGGCCTTTTTAAAATCCGAGCCCGAGACTTTCGGAATCAATAAATAATCCGAGACCGAGACTTGACGATATGAAAAATCCGAGGAAAATCCGAGACACCGAGACGGAGAAAGTAACAAAAAAATACGAGGCTTCGAGACATGGCAAAATATATGACGAGATTTCCAGAACTAACTCTATTTTGCCGAGACTTTCGTTTTTTTAAGCCTTAAGGGATCATTCGCTACCCCGTACCCTACTAGTTCAGAGGATCGACAAAAATCGATGAATTGTTCGATGTTTATTGTCTGAAATTAACGGAACAGTTACGCACATAACGTTTGAAAAAAAAAACTAGAAATTTTTAAGATATATATAGCTTAGCTTCACTATCTAAAAAAACCTCATAGTAATACTAAAACTGATTTTTTTTTGTTGTTTCTTGACAACTAATTAGTTCAGGGTGTCAGGTCAACTGAAGGACTTTTCTTTGAACATATTTTTACTCGGATCAACAACTAACGTAACATTGTCAAGATTCGTGACAGGGCTAAAACAGTTTTGCACTGGATATACAAGCAGTAGAAAAGTAGCCGCTAGGATATTACATTTATGAATTCATTTGATTTTTGTCAAGAGGCAGAAGATGAAAATCTAACAACAGACGATGTATTCCTATAAGAACAAAAGCACTGTCAAGCGAAGTCAAATGAAGTCAGAACTTAATTTGTAGATATAACCTGCTTTCTGATTGTAAACAAAACCAAATTTGTTTTGTTGTTAGGCCCACTAGTTATTTGTTTTTTCTTCTGTAGATTTTATTGGTTTATTTAGTACAACGCGATAACTGACACTTCTGTCAGGTGCTGTCAAAGTGTTGTATTAAGGCGTTAAACAGTGGCATTTCCACCGCCGCAAGTGAATTGTCTCCTTAACAAGTACATGTAATTTCTCAATTTTAAGAACATACTGACACTCATACAAAAGAACCTAGCCTCAGCACTTGCAAGAAAACATGATTTTAAATCCATGATTTAAGAAGCGTACGCGTTCTGTACGTAGATAATCAGATAATATTCTAACACTAAACTCTAGAGCTTCGGGCGTATGAGTACGACTCTACCACAATGACTAAACATGCACATCACAAAGTTCTTGATCTTAAGTATGAAATATCGGGTAGCTCCTGCTTCCTGTTCTAGGACAACCCTTTAATTCATTTGTCTACAAGGCTTACAGAAATAGTCGTGGTATTTCTTTTTAATTATATTATCAAGGTCAACTTCGTAGTGTAAAAAGACCTGCCAATAACACTTGCTTTTCATTGTGTTCAGTTAATTTGGATAACTGGATAATTTCTAATCCATTTTGACGACACTTAGAACTGATCTTGTTATATTTAAATAAGTCTCTTTTGAATTTAAGATGCTTTTATGAAAGGTCTACCTTTTAACAAATGATGCATTGTCTTTTGCGTATCTTAAGGTTCTCTAGCCGAAACAAAAATTCGTAAAAGTCAGGAAGAATTATTTCGAACCAACAGACAATTTACTTCACAAAAAAACTAGCCAGTGATATGCTCATTAAAACAAAAAGAAACCTGCTTGTTAAATTGAGCGTAATTATATTCCATGTACTTGAAAATTAAACTTTGCCAGCAAAGTCTGTTTAACAATCAGAAATTGCCAGTTTTTATAGTAAGGCAAATGTTAATAAAAACTGATTTTACAGTAGAGAAAGGAAATAATAATTCATGGTTCTAATTCTGTGGTTGTCATAAAGTTCTTGGGCAAGGAATGTTGGGTAAGGGGCCATTCGCAGGAGAGCTCGCTGATTGAAGCAACTTCAACCAGTTCTCGAGCTAGGTAACAACGAGCTATAAATAGGAGTAGGAATCCAAGAAGCAAAGTTCTCATCGCATCCTTGGAAATGAAAACCGGTTACAGTGAATAGACACCAAAGTTTTACACAGCAAACAACAATTTTGGAACAGCGCCGCCAACTCAAACAAAGATTGCAGTTACTAGTTCGAAAACTCTTACCATATCGTACTTGTGGGGCATTAAGCTTAGCTTTGTGAAAGCCATACTACGAAACAACTTGAAATTCATATTTTTGCTGACGTACCAAACTCAAGGCGTTTGTCAACTGCTGAATTTATTATAAAGGGAATAAGCCTTTGAATCCCAAAGTTCAAATTACTTTGTTTAAAACTTTATCAATTTCAAGTTTTAATGAGCAGATGATTTCACGTAACCCCTATTGGCGCATCTTTGAATCCTCCAAACGGTTTTTAGAAATACTATATGTTTTTAATATACATATTTTATATATCAGTGTTTACAGGGGACATTACCATAAGTAATCTCCGGATGGATACAAATAAATTTTACTGAATCTTTAAGTAGTGTCATGCAACTGTGTTGGCTTCACGGCTCAGGAAGTGCATTAAATGTTCTCTTCCAGAAGAGGCTTGATATGTTTTTCCACGTCGGTGCAAATATGCATACACCATTTCAGATCAGAATTATTGGCTTACCAGTGTAGCTCATGCAACCACAAAATCTAAATAAAATATTTTTTCTCCTTCTGCAGTAACAGTCATTAAATACATCCATTGGTTAAAAAAAATATTGGTGGCTTTTGGGTATGCTGCCTAATTGATATCTGTCACTGTTAAGATGAGTAAGAAATTTTCGCTCTGTTGGGCAACAGCCGTATCAAATCCTGTTTTGATTTCCACTCTGAAAAAATAAAATAAACAAATTTGGCTTTGACTTTATACCGAAACCTGTATTTTTGGAATATATTGTATACAAAGTTTAAAGGCAAGTAACGGTTATATTCTAAAGATGCCTTCGATACAACGTTGATTTCAGTCGAGTTGAACACTTGTAACACATGAATGTACAGTAAATGTAGCTATCTAAACGTGGAGACAGAAATATTTTCCCACTACTTTGGCTGAAATACTGAAATAGAGTTTTCATTAACAACTTAGGGACTTAAATTTCTTAGAGCCTCTTTTTCACAAAATTTACAATTTACAATGGCGCATAAATAAAATGTGTATTTGAAAGAAGAAATACTTTGTCCATCGAATACAAAAATATCACTATAAATTATCGATCTCGTTTTGTCGGCGCGGTCGCGGATTCTTATTTGAAAGTTGCACAGTCGAATATCGGTGCTGCTTGTAGTTTTTTCCTACGTTTAAGCACCCTTTTGCGGGAATATAGCACAATAGACACGGCAAAAAAATAGAACAGACTCCAAGGCAAGTCCATCGCTTGACACAGTTCTTGCCTACTGGCGTACACGCACAAGGTTTTTCGGCAATGCTACCTTCAGCATATGAATCTTTTGTACAATGATAAAACAATCCCTTTACACAACACAAGCATGTACAATATTCCATTACTTGCTCCACGTCTCGGCCACAACAGAAAATCTTCACGTCTGCGTTACTTAATTTTTGTATGTCATTAAGGTTTAGGTTTTTAGTATGAGCCCTACATTCACTCCGGTCGTTTTCACTGGCAGAATGTGGAAGCGGTTGGGTTGTAATTATTTGTTGTGGTGAGATCACTTCACCTCCTAAATGTCTCTTAGCAAATGATTCATAATTTCTGCTTGAGAGTCTTAAAGATGCCGTGTGAGAACTAAGTACCGATGGTCTAATGGGAGATTGAGATGGTGGCTTTGAAGCCGCGGTAATTACACAGTAGTCACGATTGTACTCTTCGGCCTTCGATTCTTGATCCGAATTTCGAATGACAATTATATCTCCTTTGTCCGCTGACTTTATTGTTGGAGGTCTTTCCCTGTGCTTTGATAAATCATAGGAGAGTCTGCGCTCCCATATTGCAACTTTTTCCAACGGGTTTTCATGAAATGACACAGTTGTATCTAGCGCCATTAAACATTGATGTTCAGTGGAAACAAAATCTTTTCCGCTGCCACGGCTCTCTGTTAACTGTGATGGCTCGTGTGTCAAAATTTTTGTATTACAATTGTCAAGGCACAATTTGGGACCCTCGATAGCACCAAGACACAGTCATGATTCGCTGGTCTACTATTTCTTCAACATTCTCTCCAATGCTCATCTGGTCACTAAATTCTTGCGAGACTGTATGTTGTTGTACGATGCAGCTCTAAAGAGCCCTAGGGTTACAAAATGAACATGAATAAAGCTTTCATCAGTTGACATTAGGTTCATCAAAATGCAGATTATATTTAGAATTATCTACTCGATGAAGAACATAAGTAAAAAGACAACTTACAATTAAGTCAAGCCGTTGATCCAAAAAAGAATGTGATTAGACAGAACATGAAGCGAAAGTTCTCTACACTGTGGATAGCTTGAATCAGAGGAATCGATCGCTACCTGTAGACACACAAGACGAACAGTTCCGTGTACACGAGCCACTGTCAACCCGCGCAGGAAGTAAAGGAATGTATCAGGCACCCGTGGTCTCTAATCACTTAGACATTGCACAGTAAACTTATATCAAACGACTAATTCCTAGGTTGAATTATGTGACACTTTCGGGCGCGATAAAAAGATTGGGTTTTTCTGGTTTTGCACCGACCGGTTGCGACTGGAATATCTATACATACATACATACACATATACACACATGCTTTGGTTCCAGCACATTTAAAGAAAACGCTCATGCATGGCCGCCCACGGGCCTCTCATTATGTGCCCTGCCATATTTGTAAAATCAATCTTTGACGTCAAAACCACGCCTCTCGATACTTTAATGGTATTATTCGCTCGTCCGCGTGCCGTTCGATTTGCTTCATAAAATTCGCAAAAATCCTTCAAATTTTTATTTTTGAAACGCTTAGATGTGGTAGATTTATGCAATGTTTGACGCGAACACTCGAGAGAAGTTGAGAATTTTTTTTTTTTCATTAGCTGTTTACGAATGTGCCAGGTTGCGCGCGAGAATTTGCCTACTCACTGGGACTTCCGGTTTATTCATTTGTGAATAAAAGAGGACAGACAATGGTATTTGTTTTACTATCTTCGGATTAACATTACCATCATTCTGTGCATATTCAATCATTTGCATCAAAGATCTTAAAGCTTTCAAAACTGAAAACTTCACGGGCTTTATAAAGTTCTAAGATGCAGCTTTATTGAGTTGTCAAGACACAACTGTCACCTTCGTCCCAAGAGACGCTCAAAAAATATTATTGTTAGGAGTTTTTACTTTGCAGATTGTCAAATGCGCCGTCCTTGTTTGATTTTTAGTGGGTTGTTTTAAGATGTAAGACTCCATACAGAGTTATTTCCTATATGGCGATGCATTAAAACGTTGTTACCAAACGATCCAATACAGTTTCTGCGATAAATCATAACTTGGGCGATCTGTAACTCGCTTAAAAGAACTTCCGATTTCAAAATACATTAGCTTCCGTTGCCGCTTGATACAGAGCCAAGAATTTGAATCTACACCAGAAAAGAGTGAAAACAAAGTTAAACTGAAATAAATTACAACAAATGAAGCAAAAAGATAAAACTAGTTCGATTTTTCTGAACAAGTTCCAGAGAGATCAAGTTTTAAAGAACGGTCCAATTATATTACACGCGACACTAAAGGCGCAAAGTTGAAAAAGAGCGATTCATTAGAGGTTCTAATGATGATTTTGAGCTTTGCTATTGTCAGGGGCAATACATCATGAAAACATAATTACTTGGCAACGTAGACAAAGCACGCGGACCTTCGTCTTGCATATCTACACAAACTAAGTTATTTCCGGTCATCATTTGACCTGTCTATTCCAGCATATTCCCAAAGCCTCGCAAGCAAGATTTCTGGATATTCTTCTTTTTATTCCACTTAAACCACTTAAGAGATCAAAATCAGTCCTAGAATTTAAAAATGTTTGTGATATGTTATCTATAGTTGAACATCGGTTTCCCAACCATTCACTGACTACCAAGTTTATTTATGAAAAAAATTATGCATTCTGAACTCTAAAAGAAAGGTCTTCCGGAAATTTATTGAATTTGGTACTTCAAAGGTGCCGAGATTATCTGTGTTTGATGTGGAATTTCAACCTTCGCTTCCTGAGCTCGGTTAGTTTGTCACCAATCGCTGTCCGGTCTGCAGCTACGCGGTGATGACCTTGGAGCTGATATCAGAAAAACAGGTCGGCAATCTGTCTTGAATATCCTTTCCGGATATCGAGCAAAAAATAACTTGACGAAGACGTAAAAAATGACAACTTGACTTCATTATTCTCGTAACATGTTAAAGAGGCTGGGTAGACTTTGTTGATTAATGGATAGCCTCAGTACAAACTATCGCCTGGGGACCGTGTTAAAATTGCTCGAGTCGAACCATGTCTTCTTTATGGCATTTTTCACAAAATAATCAAGAACAGCCAGCACCACTGGCCCTGTAATGACTTAATGGCGCAGAAATATTTAAGAAGGGATATGTTCTAAAAGTAACATCTATTTTTTGCTGATGGTATAATTATTTTAAAATGTTAATTTTGAAAGGCCAACAAGCGATAAATCAACATCGAAAATACCTCCTAGGACGGGCGGAAGTTTGAGCTGTCAGCGAATTAATATAAACACTAAAATCCTACGCGAAATGTGCGGTTTTAAAAAGCAGCCCTAAAGATAATTTTGTACAATTTTATTGCGACACTTAACATACTCACTAGTTCAGATCTTTTGTGAATACACGATGAAAATGGAAAAAAACTATAAACGTGTAGTTCTTCACGGAATAGACTTCGCTAAACTAATCAGGAACAAATAACTCTGTGGTCAACTACATACTTCACAGAAAATCCAATTTTCTGTGTTTTTACGGAAACCTCAATAACTCTTTACAAAAATATGTTCAGTGTCCTACTGCGTGGGAACATGTAGTTATAAAGAACCTTCTTTAAACTCGAGTACACAGTGACAGTTCTGACAGGAAATGGTCGAATCTGTAACTGAATTCTGACAGTCTGTTTTGAGTGTTTTAAGTTTCAACCATTTTTTAGAAAGTTTCCAGTTAAATAAACATGTTTAAAAATTCATTTTGTTAACTGCTTTACCTGTGTTAGGTGTAGAAACAAAAATATTTCCTCTTCCGTCACTTATTAAGTTCTCAAATTTGTGATCAAGTACCACGTACTGACTACAACCAAGAAAATCTGAAATTCCTCAATATTGCGAAGTTTTCCTGTGTGGAGAGCAACTTTTTCAGCATTGTAAACTGATATACGACGAGTATCAAATTTTTGGGATAAAATATCGCGCCTTTCAGGAAATATATATTAATGTCGGTATGTGTTATTTATTCTTCTGGCTTGGGACACCCGAAGAAACTGGATTTTTTCATTTCTCTTTGAAAAAGTTGTAAATAAATTTCTGTACAGCTGAAATTAGTAACTTAATTCTAGCGACTAAGCCTCATAGTGGATGTGGGACGGGAAATAAGCAGAAATGTATAGGGTAAGGCTTCCCTCCTCCGGCGCAAAGGGTGCTGGGAAGGACTTAAATCCTCCTTTCTCCGGCACTAAGTTTTTCAATGATTGTAGATTTTCTCTGTTTTGTTTCTGTTCTTAGAACCATAAAAGCTATATAAAAATACATCAGTAATCGAAATGTAAACGTTTTCCAAGTTAGAACAGTCAAAGACTCGAGCTCCGTTCAAGGGCAACCCAGGTAAAGCCGGAAACTCTTGTATACTGATTTGTATGATTCTTATAAGTAACGTTGAATTAGCTTAGTATCATATGTTTTTTACATTTGTTAAAAACTAAGTCATGCTGTTTCTATCCATCCTCTCCTTTTAAAAATTTGTAACCCACAAAACATCTGCTTCAAAATTTCAGCAGTAAAGCCCTCAGAACGCCAGTTTAAAGACACACTGAGTCGGGCGGCAGCTGATTTGCCGAACGCTCTGTATTTAATGTCTGGCTACTACTCAAATGTGCGGTGTGAGGCAGCCCGCATCACTCGTACAAATGAAACGTAAGCCGTGGTGATAATCAGAGGATTATAGTTTTGAACACAGAATACAACAGTGAGCAAGTAAAAAAAATTTAATTGAGCTCAAGTTGAAAAAATTCTATTCGGCCATAAGGTGTTTAAGAAAGCCGACATTTCGAGCTGTAGTCTGTTGTGGTAACAAAGAGACACTTTTCTATTCGCACTATATTCACACTTATCAAAATTAAAGTTAATTGGTTTCCTGTAAAATGGAAAACAAGCAAAATGAACATTGTATAACATATCTGCCGAATTTTTCGTCTCTTGCTGGCTTTGTCATTCAAATAACAAAACTGTGGAAACACCGGCCATCGTATATAAACCTGACAATTTACAAATACTTAAAGTTAAAGTCAAGCAACAGTTAAATGAAACAGTTTATCATTTAAATCGTGATAACAATAGTTAGGTGATTGTATGTGAAAGTTAAGGTTTTGTTATTACTGTTTATCGAATTGAAAGAAATAGTGTTCTTGATCGCGGTTTGTAACACAAGTTCTGCGTGCCTTCACCTGTTCTTAAAATATTCATTTTCCTTGGTAAATCAAAGTTCCTTGTGAACATAGTCTTGTAGGGGCGTTCCTAGTTCTGATTGTAAACTTATCATCTGACCCCTTCTTAAGAAATACAATTGCTTTTAACAAGTCTCTAATATCATTGATCGGAATGATTTACTCGCGCTTCTTGATCGGAGGTGTGCAGCATTAAGACACGAAACCGAGTACGTAGGGCTAATAACAAATTATGCAGTTTATCAGTATAGGAAGTAAAGCAACAGAGTTTAAGATGGATACTACTTTAAATTACTGGTCTTTAGAACTTTCTCGGCTTGTTCGTATAGAAAAGTCAAGCCTCAGGGTTTAGTCTAGTTAAGAAGTGAGTAACTTAAAACCAGTCGAAACTATGAAAATTAGACAATTGAGTCTCAAAGAGACAAATAAAAACTACATTCGAAGGGCTAATGACTACATGTTCTATACTACGTCAATCATGCAGTAATTGGCAGATTCAGGAAAAACTGTATCAATTATCATCATCTGTCAACTGAAATGGACTGGTTGAAAATTTGCACAGATACTCACCTCGAGTTTATTCGTGCGTTTTCTTTGATCCGCATTGACCACAGCAAGAAGGCTAAACAGTCTGCAACTGTTAAATCAGTCTATTGGTCAATACCTCATGTAGAAAACCCAATTATACCCAAGCACCATAAGCGGCCAAACCAACTGTGATTCGCTAGTTAAATGACTGAATAGGAAGTGACCAGTTGAGGGTTTATAAAAGTGTTTATCAACAGATGACTGATACTGCCGGGCACTAGTATAATACGCAGGTTCAGAATCCTGCAGGCTCAAGTCTGCAAACTGGTTTTAGATCTCAAAAC
The DNA here is from genome assembly GCA_027575235.2 of Palythoa mutuki. NCBI lineage: Eukaryota > Metazoa > Cnidaria > Anthozoa > Zoantharia > Sphenopidae > Palythoa > Palythoa mutuki. The sequence continues at coordinate 4,991 of JAODFW021285766.1, read as the reverse complement.
ATCAGATATTTTTGTAGATTTCTATACACTCAAAAAGATAGCAAGTAGTGAGATAAATTCATCAGTTTTTATCTTAGACTTAGTTAAAGATAATTATTTGTATTCCGTCTCTAGAAATGTGCCCTAACTTCATAAACTAGTAATACAAGCGTTGATAGAAAAGGTCTTCAACTGCAGGAATTATGGTTTGGGAAGTTAAAATTTGTGAAGCCGATCGTTATAGATGGGGAGCATACCTCAAATTTTCTCCCTCCCCCTCCCCCCTCCTTTCCGTTTTTTTATGTACAGTATTAGATAACGAAA
>JAODFW021284850.1:0-15061 GCA_027575235.2 Palythoa mutuki | reverse complement strand
CTTAATGGAGTAGTTTTAATATTACTCAAAATTTCCTTTCTTTTTCATCTATTAGAACTATTCATTGCGATAGTTCTTTTTTATTTTCGTTTTTTTTCTTGCAAATTAAACGTTTATTATTATTATTCACAGCGCCAGGAGTCTGTTGTACAGGTTCCCAAGCCTGTGAGAACAGTTCGAAGAGTGGCCAATCGTACAGCAGGGAATAGCTCTCGAAGTAATCGTGGGACTTCCTCAGGTCGATACAGCACACGTGCTGCTACAGCATTGGATATAGATGAATCAGCAGAGGAAGAGGCGATGGCCACGCCTAGTGAGAGTGAAGATGATGAGGAGTGGTCGGAAAGCAGCAGGTAGGTTGGTGTGTCATAGTTAGTGGGTTTCACATGGTTATGAGTGTTGTGCGGTTTATGAGTGTCACATTGAGTATGGGTGTCACATGGTTTATGAATGTCACATGGTTTATGAATGTCACATGGTTTGTGAATGCCACATGGTTTATAAATGTCACATGATTTATGAATGTCACATGGTTTATGAATGTCACATGGTTTATGAATGTCACATGGTTTATGAATGTCACATGGTCTGTGATCGCCACATGGTTTATGGATGTCACATGGTTTATGGGTGTCACATGGTTTATAAATGTCACATGGTTTATAAATGTCACATGGTTTATAAATGTCGCACGGTTTATAAATGTCACGTGGTTTATAAATGACACATGTTTTATAAATGTCACATGGTTTATAAATGTCACATGGTTTATAAATGTCACAGGGTTTATAAATGTCACAATGTTTATGAATGTCACTTGGTTTATGAATGTCACATGGTTTATAAATGTCGCATGGTTTATAAATGTCAGATGGTTTATGAATGTCACATAGTTTATAAATGTCACATGGCTTATGAATGTCACTTGGTTTATAAATGTCACATGGTTGATAAATGTCTCATGGTTTATAAATGTCACATGGTTTATGAAAGTCATATGGTTTATAAATGTCACATGGTTTATAGTAAGCATTCACGAAGTTTATGAATGTCACATGGTTAATGAATGTCACATGGTTTATAGTAAGGTTTAACGAAGCTTATGGATGTCACGTGGGTGAGGTTGTGCAGTGAGAGCAACAAGTTTCCAAAGTTAATGTCACTTAATACCCTCACAAAATAAGGTATCCTTACCTTTATTATTAACCCTTTAAACTCCAAACACGACAAATGACGTGTTGATAAATTCTCCCAACTGAGCTCCATACTTTCTATGTAAGAAGTTTGAGAGAATTTGGCTTTTCAACTTCCACAGCTTATTCCACTTGATCAGTTCCTTGTTTCTCATTACCAGTTATATTACTTTGTTTGAGCTATATGAGGAGAAGTTAGATGTTGATGAGTAGGGACGAGAACTGGTATATAATAAGCTCCTCCAACACTCTCCACATCCAGTCAAACAAAGATTTCTGAAGTTTTGTCGTAAGAGATTATAGTTGAATCTTTCTTTACATTATTTGCATCATAAGCTTACCTACCTCTCTTTCTAACTGAGATACAAATTGATAAATACTAAATATTAAGAGAGCATTCCAAAATAAACCTCTTCTGAAAACATGAGTCCGATATGTTAAACACTGTTCCCGTGATGCGGTTTTAAATGTTGGAAATTTTACAAAGAATGTAAGAGCTCATTACCAGTTTTGCATTTTTTGCACACCGATGTCTTCTTTGAAACCTCACTTTCTTTGCCTAGCTCAGGTTTTGAACTCAATTCCTTTTTATTTTTTTCCATTGAAAGCTTTATGCTAATTAAGCAGAATGTAAACAATTACGTCAGAAAAGATCCGCCTATTGAAACGTGTACTCTTTTACTTTGCAGCAGTGAATCAAGCGAGTATTCTGATTGGACAGAGGAAGTTGGTCTCCGAGTGCAAAGGCAAACGGATGATAGAAGATCAAGGTTTGTTTTAAACATTAAACTTTTGTTGACAAGGACTCACATGGATTTAGATGTTTTTTTGGAAAATGTGGAGGATTTTACTGTAAAAGAAAGATCAAAATTGTAGGTTTTTTAAGGTTACTGTATACCTTCACGGGTGTTTTGCGTCAAAACGATACAGTGCATCTGTTTTAAACCGTAGATACCGAAACCCATATATCAATTTAAATCTTATAGAGCTAGCTTTTGAACTGTACTAAAAATTTTGAATTAAGCTGAACATTCTTTCGTGTTTTTCTCATTACCACATAAATTTGAAACAAAAATATTATTTCCCAAGAGGACTGTATTGGGAAAACATTGAGGGAAGTCGATTAGGTCTGTTATGGTTTGAAAAAAGTCTAGAGACCGTACAAAAATTGCTCTAAATCAAAACGTTTTTCGAAAACAAAATACGCAGACACGTTTTTGTTCTTCATATATTAAAGAAGCTACTTTGCAAATTTTAGGGGAAACGAACAAATTCTCTTTGAGTTAGAACTCTCGAAAGGCGATTTTGTTGCTTATTTTTAGAGAACGTAAAAAAATCTAAAATTTCTATTTAATTCAAAATTTTTAGTAAAGTTCGAAAGCCAGCTCTGTAAGCTTGAATTTGATATGTACTGGTTTAGGTATTTAGGCCTAAGACAGATGCACTGTATCGTTTTGACGCAAAACACTCTGAAGGTATACGGTATCCTTAACTATCAATGGGACCAAATGCAACAAGTGCAACGTTTGACAAGAAATGTTAAAACAGTCTTTACTTTACCACTGAAAGATCATTATAGTCAGTTGAATGCATCTACTGGAAGTTGCTTTAACAGTGAAATGAATTTCATATGAGATTTGAAAACTCAGCTTGCTCTGGGAATGGGAACTTTGGCAAGTATGGTGAAGAATTACAGAGTCAAGCCTCAGATGGGTAGGCATTCAGTTAAAAGAGCTCAAGACTGCCACAGCAAAGAGATATGGCTGGTGAGTGAATATCAAGAGTTCTGCAACAAACTTCAAGAACAACTGCCGCCAGCACACTGCAAGCACAAGATAACGGCGCTACATAGTCATGAATGCCCCCATTACATCCAAAAGCACACCATGTCTGCAATTCAAAATTTGGATTGCAGAGCCACACGCTTGCTCACTGATGACACTAATATTTATTTCGTTTTGTTCATTACTCGGGCTACCTGCGGTAGGCTGAGCCTACATCTGCGTATCCTAGCTATCGACGTAACGACAAACGTGTAAGCCTGCATTACTGTAGCTACTTGAGTTGGCCAGCGGTGCGACAATGCCACGATTGTATTGCTGATTGGTTGTGATTTGGTTAAATTGTATGTTGTCTATGACAAAATTAAAACATGCATTATAGATCGTATACATTTCTGTGGTTCCAAACTTAAGCGTAGCCTGAGTACGCCTTTACAGGCGCCATTTATCTTGTGCTTTGTGTTTAGTAGTCCTTTATCAAGGACAATCAGAGAGATCATTCATATTTCCTAATGCAATGTAAATTTAAACATGAAAAAAAGGTTAAAAAGAATAATTAAAAAGACAAAACATCACCATCACTCCAAACTTTGTTTCAGTCTCATCAGTGCTGCATCTTAATTCTTATGCATGAAATCTCTAAAGCTTCGCTACCTGTTTTGTAACAGACGAGTGCGTAGGTTGGTGAGTACATCAGATGAGGGTGAAGGTGCTGGACCTAGCTCACCTCAGAGACAACCCAAACCAAAGAAAGAAAGCAAACCAAAGAAAAAGCCAGTTAAAAAGAAAAAGGTATGACACATCCGTTATTGTTTTATATAGAATCGTCTCCTTAGATCTAGATTAATTTTAGATAGTGAATTTTAAAAAAAAATATATTAAATCTAATATAATGATCCCCTATCACTATGGTTTATAATTAGATAATAATAACCAGCATTTATATAGTGCTTACTCATCGCTGTTCTAAACACTTTACAACTGATTACAAGGTTTGGCAGTTGAGGGTCTTAGATAGTCCACTACAGCGGCTCACATATCATATCATTAAGAAATGTCCTCAGAAGAACAGACAGACCACAACACTGGGATCACTACCCTACTCTTTTCAATAAGTTCGTGGGTTCTTTTAAGTCCCTCGATAAAAGGTTGAGAGACTGGACCTATGGTTTAACGTCCTTATCCGATAAGATGTAAAGGTCTAACCATTTGCAGATGTTAGAGCAAAGGCAGCACCTTCTCCTCAGTTATTCTAAGACCATTTTGAAGTTGACAAGCTGTCAAAACAACGTGTTGTAAAGTTAGCTACTCATGCCTGCATAAATTTCGTCACGCTTCTTGATTTTACTGAATAAATGTGCAAACCTTGCTCTTTAATGAAAATTTCTAAAGATTGCCTCGCTGGTATACACTAAAACACATATTCTATTTCAATTTTGGTGGATAGTGGCTTAACGAATATCTACCTCGTGTCTTTGGCACTCAGTAGATATTTTGCAACTATCCACCTCAATTGAAATAGACTAGGTGATAATTATGTTTTCAAATTAGAAAAAACTAAAACAGACCTATTTTTCTTCCATTTATCCCTAAAATTCCCTATTTTTGAGAGAAAAAGCCTCAAATTTTCTCCCTTAATTTTGTTACAAACTAATCAGAATGCGTGTGAGTTGTGTTATTGTTCACTGGAGTTACATTGAGGGAGTTTACGTGAAGACTGTTCGTATCTTAACATCAGTTGTTTTGGGACGCGTTTCATCTTTAGGTACCAAAGAAGGCTGGACCAGACCAAATTCAGGAAACGCTGGAGTATTACCAGCCACCTGATTGGCTGATGTGCACAAGACCAAGGTTGTCGCCATATGTGCCTCAGATTGGTGATGAAGTGAGTAAATTATATTAATTTTAAGATTAGCGGGTACATATCCATATGTATCCATATTTTTCTCCCCCAAAATTAAAGGTGCTTGATTGTTAAACGTAGCACCACAGAACATTCCGTTATCTGTATTGTGTATGATAGGTTAAGGCCTGCAATCTTATCACCGGTAATTAACTTTTTTCTCCTCTGTTTTGAAAGTCTTAACAAATGATTTTGCATACCAATCTTAAGTGACACTAAAACATGTTGATTAAATTGCGGCAAAATTTTTATGAAATTGAATTAATTTTACAAAAAGATGTTTTTTCTTTAAAAATAAAAAAGTTTTGTTGAAGTTTCTTAAGACATGAATTACATTGGGAGAGATTTCTTTTCTGATTTAATTTATGTCTGTTCACATATCAATTAGCCATGCAAATGCGGTCGTAAATTAAGATTACCAGAGCCTCTGAAACAAGTTGTTGCAAAGTTGATTTGTCAAAAAAATAAAAAGAATAATATAAATGAGAATTTTTTTTAAGAAACTTGTCAAGATAAGTGATAGATAATTTGAAACTGAAAAGATAATTACTAGTGGCACTTTAAAATGTATTTCTTAGGGCCCGTTTATATGGAAAAAGTTGTCCCGGGATGAAGGGATATCTCACCTAACCGAGTTACTCGGGGCGAGACAACTTTTCATACATTTCTCTGTAAAACGCAGCAAACCATTTATATGACGTCCTGGGACGAAGAGTTGTCTCAGGTGGCAGAGATAACTCGCCTAGCCAAGGCGAGTTATCCCTTCAATCCGAGATAACTTCCTTCATATAAACAGTTTCTCCCTTCTGCCTGGGACAGCTCGGGTCTGGAAGCCATTTTAATACAGTGATTATGCTCAAAATTTCCCATGCTCTAATTACTCGTCCCAGGTCAGGTACTTTCCATGTAAACACAGGACAAAGTTGTCCCGGGCTCAAAACCTCGTATAAACTGCAGGTCGAGTTGTCGCAGCTGGAAGGGACAACCCTTTTACCCGGGATCATATAAACAGGGCCTTAGCTGGTGACTTTACATGCCCTTGCAATATTGTCATAATTTATTCATGTTTAAACAATTTACACGAAACTGTGTGAATTGTAGGCCACAGTGGCCAATTATATAATAGCAGGAACGTTTTATTATTTGCCTTTTTTACCAATTATTTTAACAGAAATTTCTTTAAATAGAAAGCTGAGAGATGTAGGAGAGTTCAGTAAGTCTACCAGTCTTATATTGGCAGTTTGAGACAGAGATTTCTTTGTTTAATGTCCAGGAGGCTCTATAGATTGAAAACTTTAGTTTGTAAACCTTTCATGAGAGAACAGAGCTTGAAGAGAGAACAGTTCTGATAGATTCACAGAAAGAATAACTGCGATTTTACCCCTAAACTTTTCTGGGTACAATGGTCGTCAGTACACTACAGTGATATCCCGGTTTAACGATATGCCAAAGGAACGTCAAAATGATATCGTTAAACCGGGATATCGTTATACCAAGATTCCTGGTATAACGATATTGTGGGAAAATTTCTTGTTATACCAGGAAAAAGGTGACACAAGAAGGCTTCCAAGATATAAAAATTAAGGGAACTGTTAAAAGGCAAGGAAGAAAAGGTACATAAACAATGATCTAAAGCGGTTTAAAACACATCAATCAGCATTCATGGCTGCTGGAGCGTAAGCAAGAACAATGATTGTTGACAGAAGCATTGATGTTTATTGATAAGCTTGTTTTGTTATAAAAACAGCATTTCCTGTGGTCTTTCATGTTGATTTTATCGTTATACCGGGAAAGAGTTTGCACTCGGGGAACAAAATCTCCGTCGTTAAACCGGGAATAACGTTAAACCGAATATCGTTAAACTTGGGTTCTGCCCCATACATTTTACTATAACTTTTGCCGGGGAAACGAATGTTTATCGTTATACCGGGAATATCGTTAAACCGAAGATCGTTAAACCGGGATTCCACTGTATGATGGTCAAATGCCCGGCCCACCTGTCCCTCAGACCAATATTCAAAAATAGCAGTTCTTATTTTTTAATAAACTTAACTGTTTCGCCTCAAGAAAACTGCAAAAAACAACGATAACTCAGAGGAAACTGTCCATCAAACCTATCACTTATATTATTATATTAATTACAATTTCCGCACGGAGTGGAAATAATTTGAGACTTTACCCCTAGAATGTGTAGGGACGGCAGTTTAGACGTGATTTTAATCAAATATGGCATGTTTCATGGTTACAAAAATGAAGTTGTGCAAGTTTTTTGTTGTTTGCAAATGCCCGGGGGATCGGGACACTATTAACTGACAAATGCCCGGCCTGCGGAACTCATCTTATATCAAATGCCCGGGGTTTGCCCCGGTGGGAGTGGATGCTCGTGGCTGGAATTGACTCGCACATTACAAATCACTGGCAAATTGCTACAAAAGGAATTTTACCATTTTTGTACAAATCAAAAATTTTGCAATGAGGAATTCGCTAAAACTATTAATGATTGAAATTCCTTAACAAAATATACAATACAAACATTGATATCCCGTAGCTATAATATGATGTGACCTACTTTTCATGAGCGTTATGCCTGATGTGACCTGATGTTATGTTATATTTCATTGTATTTTATATATGGTGCAATATAGTGTGATGAGATGTGATACAATACAATATTTGCGATGTGGTGTTGTGTGATATAGAGTGATGAAGTGTATTTGTGATGTGATGTGATGTAAAGTTATTTGGTGTCATATGTTGTGCGATGTGGTTTGGCGAGGTCTGATGCGATTTGACGTGACGGGATGTAATGTGATGTGATGTGACGTGATGTAATGTCGTGTGGTGTGGTGTGATGTGATTTGATGAAGTGTGGTGTGATGTGAAGTAATGTGATGTGATGAAGTGCATGTGATGTGATGTGATGTGGTGTGGCGTGCTATAGTCTGACGTGACATAGTGAAGTGTGATGCTACGTGGTGCAGTGTGGTGTGATGTGATGTAATATGTTGTGACGTAACGTGTTATGACGTGGTGTTGTGTGGTGTAATGTGTTAAGTGTGACGTGTGTGGTGTTGTTTGATGTGCAGTGGTATGATGTGACGTGTTGTGGTGTGGCGTGATGTAATGTTGTGTGGTGTGGTGTCATGTGCTGTGGTGCGGTAACAGGTGATGTGATATGATATGATATGATACGGTAACCGATTATTTACTATTTCTTTTGAGGCCGAGACCAAATATCATAGTCATTCTGTTCAAAGGTGTATATCCCAGGCAGAGGATGAAATATTCCTTCCGTATCTAAGAAAGCAGTAAATTCAATGTGTGTCACATTATCATCACGGGTTGAACGACGGTTTTTGTTTTGGCAAATATCTGGGCTAGGCTTTTTGGAGCAGACATCAATTGGGCTGCTTTTAGTCGGTAGTGCAATGTGTTCTTCCTGATCATCAAAGTTGCTCATATTGTCGACATCAGCCTCACTGAGGTCGCTGTCATAATTTTGTTCTGCTGCGCATGCTTCATTTTTTATTCCGCTTGAAAACGCCAGCGATTCTCTCAGAGATATATCAGGTAGTAGCCTCCTTTCACCATTTTCTTGAGCAGTGTGCGAGGTTTCGTCGTTACGTAATGGCTTTAGAAATGGCATTGCTGCAGTGCCAAACTCTTCATTTGCCTTTAAATGCTTCTTATTAGTTGACCGAGACCCTAATGACTTTTTTTGAAGATCGCAAAGCCGAATCAAAAGACTTTTTGCTAATGTATCATCATCATCAGTATTTTCTCTCAAGCCTACGTATCGGCTAACAAGAAGTCGTCTGGCGCTATTCATTCTGGCAAATAAACTAACAAATCTTTTACGTTTTAAAACAGAATGATTTTCCTCACCAGGAACCTTGCATTGTTGGTTAGTGGAGCTGGAAAGAGACGTTAGCTTGCTCCAACCAAACTGACTTTTTTTTATTAAATTTTTTTCTTCCGGCTTAACTTTGGGAAGTCTCCAACTTTGAGAAGTTTCATCAGCTTTCAACTTAGAAAAAGGAACATCGCCACGTTGTGATACACATGCAGTGCTTCGGTTGAAGAGTTGTCCGTAAGTTGGTGTATTATAAAACAAACCAATTTTCCCGCTGTAATTGCTACTACCGACGGTGTCATTATACAAATAACTTTTATTATAAGAACGCTGTTTTGTTTTGAAACTTTCCTCTTTTGATCTTTTCTTTGCACAATCAACTCGGTCTCGGTATGATGTGAGATTTTCGACTTCTGCCGCTTTAGTCTTAACTGTGTGCTTGGTTGCTTGGCTTTTCAGTTTTATATAATTTTTCTGCTTTTCTAGCTTCTTCAGTTCGCTTACCAAAAAGTTGTTGAGATGTTTGAAATCTTGCTTTGTGCAAGCACCGAGACGAGGAAGAATTGTTTCTTCTTTTTCCCGTAGCTTCGTTTTCTTCTCCAAGTTACCATGGCCCACAATCCCGGCTGTTTCAATCAATGGATATTTCAGTGTCGTACTCATCTGGGAGAAACAAAAAAGAGTGTTTAGTGTTTTTTTGCACTGCTTTGTAAGGGGGCAATTCTCCCTACATTTTGCTGGATAGTAAAGGAGTTGAACTAAGTTATGAGTGAAATAAATGCACGCTTTTTTTTATAAGAACAACTTTATCAGAACAACGAGGCTCAAATTTGCCAAAATTTCAGGGCAATTCAAGAACAAGATCAGGCTGAGGCTTGATAACTAGGAAAGTTTTTGTGGTAGAAAATCGACTAAAATTAGCGATACAGCATAAAACATAAAAAGATTTACTGTAAAGACTGTTCAACAGGCAATGAAGGTAGTTCGCCTCTAAATTCAGCCGTACAATACATGTGTGGCGCAAGGTGTTTTATTTTCCAATACCTTGTTCTATTTTGTTTTTTCTTTAATAAAAACCGCTCACAGAAATAAGAACAAATTAAGAACAAATTGAGGCTGAAAAAAAAAGCCTCGGAAAAATTTACTGGTTCTAGATAACTTTAGTGGAATTGACATATCCCGGCCAACGCCCTCAAAGTCCCTCTCTGTCCCCTCATTTTCTCTTGCATGGACCCAAAAAGTCAACTATGGTGACAAAACTTTGTCAACTTTGTAGGTCTGTGCACCAAAATTGGGTAACTCGCTTGCAGTCCTCAGTTAGGAGTACAGGCATAGATTGCTTTAAGTGTAGATTATTATTATTAGATTAAAAACATATTTTTAAGAATTACTTCTAAGTTTTTTTCTTTTTATCTACATTTAATGCTTATTTAGATGTTAGTTTTCTTTATATTATATACATAACATATTTTAAACCTTTTTTTCTTTCTTACTTCTTTTACGCACTTTTTGTTCAAGAGAGACTTAATGTAATGCTCCCAGCAAGTTTAATCATAGTGTGGGTCGTTTGAACCTGAAGCAAGACAAAATGGACAAAACAATGTGCTATGGGGGAAATGACAGAATTTCCATTACGTAAAGAACCTTTTACTCGCGTTTCTGTGAGCGTCGTTACTTTTTGCTTCCATCACCAATCGCCATCGTACGTACACATAAGGTCTAACACTAAGCGCATGCGTATAATGCGAGCACACGGTGACTTGAACAATGGCGGATTAATCATGCACAAACGTCTTGTCGATGAGTCTAGACAAGAATACTACGGTATCTAATACGCTCAAAACAGATACATACAAACCCAATGTGAGGTAGACCGACGCACATTAAAAGACGTCAAGCCGCATTTTCAGGATCCGTTCGCTTAGCAACGTAATTGAGAGTGATTCATTTCTGCCGATTTCGCAAGTCAGGTGTAACGATTTCAAATAACAACACGGATATTCAAATATGTTTTAAGACATTTTAAGAACTTTTGAGGCTAAAATCCTAAAACTATTTAATAACAGTCAGCCTCAGATCAAAATTAAGAGTGTATTTACAAAGTATAGAATTTATAAGCAGTACACTGACTGCGGCCATACAAAATTGAAGCTTATTCAACATGAAAGTGTACCTCTTGTGGGATGTGGTTCACAAAGATAAACTCACAAGCTCAGCAAATGCGTGCCAAAGGAAGCTGCAGCCCCTACACTAGGCTATTGTGCCTAATGTGACTACAAGTTAGTTTGGCATACATATGTAATACTTGTGAATTTATCTTTCTAAGCCATATCCCACAACAAGCGCTACGCTTGTAAACACTTTATTTTATCTTTTCCTTGAGAAACTCAGCCTGTTTGTTAGTTGTATCCGAGAACCGACAACGTCGAAACATCTATCGACGACTGCTATTACACCGGTTTACTTTAACTAAGGGTAGATATATGGGGTAATGTATCTATAATGTCCAATATCGTGGCTGCAATTTACGATTGGCACCAGCATCTGCTGAACGTGTGTGCGTGTTTAACATGTGTTTGGTTAACATTATATACATAATATAACTGAAAACTGTCGGCTTGCTTTTGGGTAAGTTAAATAAACTTTACCAAACACCGCAAGTCTAAAATATTCACTAAAATCTATGAATTCTGCATTTCAAACGAGTTGAGCATAGTTACCTTTCTTGTATCTTCGCCGGACTTATCATAGTCTTGCGTTTCATTAGTGATTTACAGTCGGGTGACAAGAAATCAAACGAAACAGCTTTTTGATGAAGTTATTATGAACTGTCAAAGAACAGCAAACTAATAAAAATATTGTTTATTGAGTTATTGATCTGAAGTATTCCTTAACGTTCTTGACAACTATGTCACTAAGCTTCGTCATAAGCGAGAACAAACAAGCGAACAATTACACGAGAATAGAGCATTTCATAAGATAACTTTGAAGTTTACACAGTACAAATGGTTCTAACTCAAATTGAATATTTTTAGTGTTCATAAGAACATCTATTTAGCTTCATATCTATTACATGAAATTAAAAAAAAAACAATGAAGTTCTAACCGTTCTGATATTCTGATAATTACTTTGGCGCGTGTATGTATAAAGTTAAAAATATAGTTATAAAACAAAACAATGTAGTTGCATTATAATGCAAAATATTTGCATTATTTCTTTAGGAAAAAATCCTTTACAAATTAAATTTTTGTTTGGTTGACTCTCTCTCTTAATTCAAGGTTAAAATAAATTTGAAATAAATTATTACAAACAATAACAACACCAACATTTATCACCCTTATTTACATGAATCCCTAAATTTTGTGTGCGACTAAACTTTTTCCGGCTATATTTGTTTTGCGATTCCAGCCTCAAATTGTTCTTAAATTGTTCGTATCTCCAAACTATTCCACGTCTTGCATTAGGTTTAGAAAGAATATAAGCGATGTAGGAAATACATGTTTTTACTGTTTGCTCAAGCGGCTAGGAACAGTGTTTAAAACATAAATTTAGTTTTGGTCCGGAGTAAAGTTGATATTACACAAGAGGCAAGGCGTGCAACTTGTCTCGCAACCCCATTACGAGACAAGTTACACCAGCCATTGCAGGCTCCTGCAGCTTGAAGTTTGTAACTAAAATCATTGCCAAAAGTAGAACTGCATTTTGCTTTTCTGCAACGATGTCTGCAACTTGTATCACAACGATTTTAGCCATAGCACGGGGTGTTACACGCTGCAATTAATGGCTCGTGCAACTTGTCTTGTAATGGCCGGCGTTGCGAGACAAATTTGCACAAAATATCGCCTCGTACAACATCAGCTTGACTAATAATGAAAGCTTTTAAAAAAACTTATCCGTAGCGTTCGCTCAATTAAACACTGCTAAAACCAATAACTATCAAAAACTTAGTCATAAATTTTGAGCAAATTAAATCGTGAGTGTTCTATAAAATTTGTTCTTACGATTGTTAGTGAAAGATCCAAAATTTTAAATATAAGGGATAAATAAGTAATCAAACATATATCTTTATGGCATATTCAACCTCAGATTTGCTATTTACTCTTTCATTTCGAGTAATTAGGACAAAAATTGAAATAAGCATAAGTAAAAGCAGAAATTTAAAAGATTAAAAGAAAAATGGACGAAGTCACTACCTCCGAGTAGATGAGTTGCTCGGTCTCTTTGCCTGTAGATGGTTCTGTTGTCTCAAACAGAACACGTCAGTTGCTGAAATGGTTGTCACTATAAGCCGGCGGGTAGAAAAATACTTAAGAATGAAAATGAAATTAAAAATGCAAGATAATAACAAAATAGTATATCTATTAGAACAGTATGTTAGTTCAAACGCGGAGAAAAAAGTAAACGGAAAGTGGCTTGACTTTCAGTAAGTTTGAATCAACAAATATTCTTGATGTTTAGTGTGATTTCGGTCATCACAATGAGAGGGTAGCCACAAAATTTTAATTTTCATTGATTTGGAAATACTTTTTTTAAAAATCTTTTTAAACTTAAATTTATCTTATTTCAGCCTATCTGGTGCCATTATCTCAAAGGACAATAATACCACCCGCAACCCATAAATTGTAAAAACAATTTAAGTGTTGAATTCAACTGACAAGAAGTGAAAGCACAGCCTATAGTTCGTTGTTATGGTTGCAGTTGCTGCGTTGTTTTGTTGCTGAGCGACTCGGCTTTTTATAACGAAATAATCTAATATGGAAATATAATCAAACCTTTTTATGGAATTGATGTTTTTGCCAACGAATATCAAACAACATAGGGAGATTGTGTATGCGATCAAGTAGTAAAAAATATTTTACCAAAGAGCGCGCCGGGTTTTAGCGCCAAAAATGTGTGCGTGGGTCCTCTCGCTGGTGGGTGTTTCATAAAGAAACTATAACTATGAATGGGCTATTTTTATGTGCTCCGCCTTGTTCTTTTTCTTGATTAAAAGTTATTTGAAAATGGTTTTTGAAAAAGGAGATATTTCTGACCGTTTCAGAGGTACTAAATTTAAGAATTTTCCAGGGTAGCATACGACCGGACCCCCCCCCCCATTGAATGCACGCCGCTACGTGCAAGCAATTCAGCTTCCCCACTTCCAAACGAATTCACAATCATAACAGGCAAAAACAAAGAGATTAAAAGAATTTGTTGTTAAAGTTTGATTTTGATTTTTTACATCCAAACAACTGAGCATATTTCAGTTTATATTCCTTATTGAATTGCTGAGGGCTTTTTTGGATAGCATAAAAACAATGAGAACTGAAAAGAGTTGCAGATTTTCATATGAAACAACTTCAAATCCTCGCAAACTGATTGCTGCAAAACTTATCAAGTTGTTCTGGAGTCGTAGTTCTCAAAATGCTCGCCGGTTTCTTTTCGTCTTTTGTGAAAAAATCCCGGTTTTTAATGTGATATAACCGCTGGTTACGAGATCAAAATAAGTTTTCCGCTCGATTGTCGACTTTTGAAATCCATTATCAAGAAGTAAAATAAAATCCAGTGTTTGTAAAAAATGAAGATCTGTATTGATCACTGGTGTTGGTCAAAACCTTAGTACATACTTCACGAATATTAAAATAAAAGTACGTGTCCTGAAGTCTTCAATTTAATATCTCAAGAACAAATTTCTGAAAGCCTTACTGTTTGGAATATAAAGCTTCTTCTACTTAAAAGGGGGAATTTAGTCAAACACGTCATTTTTGTCAAATTTCGAGACATCATGACTTAGTTGGCTCATATCTCATATATCTCCAATTTCAATCGTTTATCTTCACTCGTTTAGTTTTAAACTTTGCTTTTAAACTTCACAAAACAAAACATTGCAACATTTTAGTGTGATGATATACGCAGTATACACATTTTTTTAAGAACGCGGTCTTATTTTTTGGCCGTGGCTGAATGTTTGTAAATATTTTTGGGATTTTAACCTCAAATGTTCTTAAAATTTTCTTTTTATCAGTCATACATGCTTTTTTTAACGATAAGAACAACTTTATAAGAACGGGGCTCAAATTTGCCAAAATTTAAGAACAATTTAAGAACAAGCTCAGGCTTAGGCTTGATACTGACTAGGAAAGTTTTTGTGCTAGAAAATTGCCGCCGGACTAAAACAGCACAAAACATAAAAAGATTGACTGTAAAGACTGCTCAACAAACAATGAAGGTAGTTCGCCTCTAAATTCAGCCGTACAAATACTACAATACATGCGTGGCGCAAGGCGTTTCATTTTCCAATACCTTGTTTTATTTTGTTTTTTCTTCATTAAAAACCGCTCATAGAAATAA